>VOMN01118912.1:0-23516 GCA_014899125.1 Orchestia grillus | reverse complement strand
CGGATGCAAAAATATGCATCAAAAGTTACGCATGAAAATTTACGCTTGTGAAGTTACGCATGAAATTTGCGCATAAAAAATACGTGCGCGAAATAATATTACGCATGCAAAACTGCACGAGGACGCTCTGAAGATCTCGCCAAGCTGCTCACCATTCGCACAAAATGTTTGTTTTTGCACACGCCCCTGGGGTCCCACCGATGCAAATTTGCTACTAAAACACTCGAGTGTAAAATGAACTCCCATTGTCGCGAAATTTTTCCTATTGACTCCCACACAAGCGCAATTACTTCGCCACAAACGCAATTACTTCATCACAAACGCAATTACTTCATTACAAACGCAATTACTTCATCACAAACGCAATTACTTCGTCGCGACGCAATTACTTCACCTCAAACGCAATTATTTCATCACAAACGTAATTATTTTACCACAAACGCAATTATTTCGAACCAATCGCAATCACTTCATCATAAGCAAAATAACTTTACCACAAACGTAAATTTTCATTGATACACATCAAGCTTGCATTGACGTACGTGCAGCATTTACCCTGACTCGGGCCAAATTTTTCTTCAATCTGTTAGAGGAGCTTCTCCTCACAGATACAAAACCTGGCTTTTGGAGAGTTAAATAAGAACACTCAACAGTGAGGGATGAGGAAAGATGTCTTCTCAACAGCACACTTTCATTTCAGCACTCCGACTTATCCCTTAAAAACCGTCGCCTCTCGGTAAAGTCAACTCCAGCGACAGTGGCATCGATAATTATTGCAGGCGAGAGAAATGAATAACATAGTTGGAAATCATACAGCCTCTGAAGCCATCGACTGGCTAAGCCTGTTCTGGCTTCAATTAAGGAATTAGAGGGATCCAGATCGAGGCCCAGAGCTGTCTGGGTGATATTATGCTCCAGCTGGCAGAGTTAATGACATCTACAAAGGGTTAAAATTCTAACTGCAGGATTAAAATTCATGTGAAATGAGAGGCGCATGTAAAAATTGTTACGTTAAATGTTTAAAACATTTATTCATATTGCGTTGGAATACCAGGACACGTGGAGTTTTTAACCCTTTCTAGCACACTTCTATCCCTAAAATTACAAGAACCAATTATGCATAGACACCAGGTCTGTGGTGGGCTGGAATGATGTTATCTCGTTCATGAATAAATTCGTGAAAAAATGTTCAATTTTGATGACGGTTAGTTCCATTTGAAATTATTGTTAGACAATGATTTAATTAAAATCGTTACTGAGACATAGATATTTTTATTGACTGGTGCCTGAAAGCAATATTGAGTTACTATGAGTTATGGGGTTATTCCTGTACCATCCGAAAAGCTCAACACGTCAAGTTGAGCTCTTCAAACGTACGATGCCCCCGGAAGCGATGGTCGGGCTCACCAGAACGGATCATTCCATGTGATATTATTACTGTGGAGCCGAGCTGCCACGTCATCAAAGGAAACCATGAAGGGGGCCCTAATTTTGCCGAGCTTATCTCAGCTAGGCTTGATAATTGGCGAGAATTAGCAGGACTTCACTAGAGCCTCTCACGCAGTCTATGGCTGCCCCTGTTGCAACTATGAATCGCAGATGAATTCATTTCACGCCTTCAATAATACCGAAATTGTTCGAGAAAAGGAATTTCCACAAACAAATTTTCAAATTAGACGGGAAAAGAATCTGCCCCTCCCCTTGCTTCAGTTAGCAGTATTGGAAATTAAATAAATCGTGAATTGAAGCACAGCTCGAATGAGAGTGGGCAATAAATATTATGCAGTTACGCGAATACATTTTGTAAAGAAGTTCACAACGAAAAGATGCTGTGTCTTAATATTCCATCTTACGACGCAGGAGTGATCCCCAGTGGTCGAAATTAAAGATAAATGTCAGGAATATATTCCCACATGATAGTTTGATGTCTTGTTTTTGCTTGTTTTTCGCTGACCTTCGTTCATTATTCAGATTTATAGCTCTGGAGAAGCTTTCCGGTCGTGGAGAACAATCTCTTTTGATCTTCGAATTTCATTTTAACCAAAGAAGTCAGTCTGCAGCTCAGAAAATCCACTAAGAAGCCACATTTGTACCTGGCTTTGCTAGAGCAGCATTATTGAATTAGTTTTCAAAACTTAAACTAGATATTGTGGGAAAATTTTCCAGCAGAAAGTATTCAGATTTCGTGTTCGTAGTTGATCAAATGCAATATTGACGAGAGATATATTATTGAAGAATGACACGTGCTCTGAGATTCATGTATTTAATTTTTAGCAAGAAGCTTCAAAAGCCTTTGAACTAGAATAGTTTTTAAAAATTTACACATCTTTTGCAATGATCGGCGATATACTTCCGCGAGCGATGAATATTGTTGATGAAGTGAAAGCTGATTAAAAGATCCTTTCACCGAAATAAATTTACTGTTTTGCCTTTTTTGAAAATGAATACGTTTATTATTGAATAAATTCTCAAGACTATATTGTAAGTCAGTCGTAAAGGGTACAGTTAAAGCTGTACATGTGTCCGTTAGTGGCCAGCGAATTAACTCACCGAAATTCTAAAGTTTCATTACATCGAGTTTTTAACTATCGTATTAGTACAGTCGTCAAAAAAATTCCTTATTTTCAAATGTTTGTGTTGATGTCAGAATATGTTTATGTTTTTGTCAGAACACGTTTATGTTTGTCAGACTATGTTTATGCCTGAATATGTTATGTTTATTTCTAAGTATGTTTATGTTCATGTCAGAATATATTTATGTTTATGTCAGAATACGTTTATGTTTGTTACGCTATGTTTATGCCTGAAAAGGAAATGTTTATTTCAGAGCATGTTTATGCTCATATCAGAATACATTATGTTTGTGTCAGAATATATTTATGTGTATACCAGAATTTTTTTATGTATTTTTATGCCAAAATATGTTTATTTTTATGTCAAAATATGCTTATGCCAAAAATGTTTGTCAGAAATGTATATTTTTTAAATTTCCATATCAAAATACATTTATGTTAGATGTTTATATTGGAAATTCATAATTTTTTTGTAAGAAAAGTTTATGTAGAAATCCTTGTATCAGAAAATTTTTTTTCAAACGTTTATGTCAGAAATGTTTATGCCAAGCTGCTTATTTCAGAAATGTTCTTATCAGATTAGGATCGTGTAGGGATATTCCAGTAATATTTTTCGGTTGAAATATGTAGTACATACACATATCGTTGTCAGCTTTAGTACAAGTACTCTCATATCGTGCCCTGGTCATCCAAAACGCCTAAGGTTCTCACAGAAAAAAATATTCTAATACCAAATGCCATAATAAAACTTATAACTTCGTACCTGAAATAAATGTGATTTTATGGACTGATTTGGTCTGAAATTTTATCTGAAACCTGTCATGAATAATATAAATTACCCATTCCTCTACGGCTCGTGGCTGGAAAATCGGTAACATTCATTACACTATTTTCATTACAATGACTTTATACTTTCATTACATTACCATTATATTTTCAATACAATGACGTCATGTTTTCATTGCAATAGCGTTATATGTTCAATACATTTTTGCACCAGTCTTGATCGGCCCACAAGAAGTGCATCTCCTGAAGGTAGTCTGTTACCTACCATTTCTCACTTGATAGTGATACTGCGTCTGAGGTCAATTTCTTGAGGCCTAGTAAATGTTTCAAACTTCATACGCATCTTGTACGCATCGTTCAAGTTCTCCATCACGACATTGATCCAAAACGACCGAATGCTCAAAAAGTTACTGAGGATGTATTCAACGGTTAAAAGACCTAGCTTTTTTATTATTCTTAGAGGAAATTTTCTCAGAAACTTGATCTGCTAAGCGATTGTCAAATATTATCGTTCGAAACTTGCACATTTGCCAAAAATAAAGTACGTAGAAAATTAGGGAAATTTAATATATTTGCACTCCTTATGTACAGCTGTAATTGAGTGAACCACTCTTGATAAAATACACGCAATTATTCATTACACTAATCATTGCATTCCATCGTTGAAAGATTATAAAATCTCCTCTCATGCAGAAAATTTCATAATTTAAAATCAGACGAGTTATGTACTACAATAGAACTACATTCGTCTTGAAATAACTCACGAACGTTCTTCCAGTAACGACGCTCTAATAGATTGAGCTTCCCTCTTTACGCCTGGCTTTTTATGTCGAAAGTTGGGCGATTCCGAATGCAGATGTCGCCCTCGACGCCGTCTGCCGGAGGCCGATGGAATCTAGCGCTCGTTCTGGCCAACTTGAGCTCAAGAAGACGCTTTGATTGCCGGAAGAAAAACACACAATTACCGGAACTCGAATCTCTCGACAAGGTAAGATTTCCGAGCAAAGTTTAATCCCATAGAGGCTTTTTGTGTC
The DNA here is from genome assembly GCA_014899125.1 of Orchestia grillus. NCBI lineage: Eukaryota > Metazoa > Arthropoda > Malacostraca > Amphipoda > Talitridae > Orchestia > Orchestia grillus. The sequence continues at coordinate 19,123 of VOMN01118912.1, read as the reverse complement.
ACTGACACTTGAGAAGGTTCCCTGCCCTTCAAGACGGCCTCGTAATTGGATGCAAGGCACCGAACTTGAAGGGCTAAAGGAGCTCTCGGGCGAGTGTTCCGAGACATGGGCGCTACTTAGTGACTTGGGACGACGGCTCTGATTTGTCGACCTCAACTTCGACAATGTCAACGGACTAATTTTTTACCTAGGTATTAATTTAGAACTCAATGCCAAATGAAAATGAGACTCCTACGCACCCGCTCAAATTTCTAATAAGGAAACCGTTCACACGCGCCAGTTTTGGAGGGGAATTGCGTACTACTAATGTTCAAATTCACAAAGGGGAAATGGATGACCCATATTTTTAATTCCCAGGTGGTTATGTATTGAATGAATTTATCCAATGCTTATAATTGAATACAAGAAACTATTCGAAAATGTTTAATATTATGATTTCCATCACTGAATACACAAAATTAAATTTTGGTTCCGCATGAAATGCTGGTTATCTTGCCCCGCAAAATGGAAATAAAATTAGAAAAATATCACTTTTTAAACATATTAAGCGACTCTAAAAGTGCTAACAACTTTTTTTTTTTGTACTCAAATATCGTGAAAAATAGCTTCAAAATTGAAGCTGAAATTCAAGTTTAGATTCTCTTAGCTATTGTTCGCCTAATTCTCTCCAGTCAAAGAGCGCCCTAAGCCCGCCGTTATTGAAATTCCCTCCAAATAAGCAGCCGAAGGGCATTGGTCTGAAGCAATTTTGCCCGGCACAAATATATTGGAACTGATGCATCATTCGACAGTGCGACCAGTCATACGGCCCTGCGATTGTCACGATTGCCACGATTGCCACAATTACCACAATTGCCACGATTGCCTCAATTGTATTCCTTATGCATTGCATTCAACACCCATGTATTCAACTGGCTGACTCAATTGCTCATTTATTCATTTGTGCGTTGAAAAGGGAATTGAAGAGGTCAAGAAAAATGAAATACGGTTCAAAGGAATTCAATTAACGTCCATGGAGACTTAACAAGGCTGAAAGAATTTGAACAAGGTCCCAGGAAGTTAAACAAGGTCTGGAAAAATTGAACATGGCCTAGAGAAATTAAACATTGTTCAGGGAAATTAAACACGTGCTAAGGAAATTAGGCAAGGCCCAGAGAAGGTGAACAAGGTACAGAGGAATTAAACATGGTTCAGAGAAATTAAATAAGGCCGAAAGAAATTGAATTATACTAAAACCTAAGTATAGCATCGAAAAAATTGATAAAATCCAAAAGCATTCAATAAGGAATAAATCAATAGAAACGGTTGAAGTATAGAAGGGCCCACCCACGGAACTATTTGCATCAATGTCGGGTTTTTCGCACCACGCATCACGCAGGACTAGTGAAGACAGCTTCATGTTTCCATTCAATTGAAGCGCAAATCAAATCTTCATCTCTAACGTAACCAAACCAAACACAATTGAGCTCAATTTTTCTTTCACTTATTTTCCATCTCATCAGGGAACATAAAAATTTGAAGCTTCTTAATTTTTATGAATATGTGGAGCTTTAGATGTGTCTGAAATTTGCCATTATGCGAAAGTTTTGACACGTTTGCATGTCGATTTTTCCTTCTCCCGTGCTTCATATTTCTGAAAAAAATTCTACACAGTCCCAAAACGGCAAGCCTCAAGTTCCCTTTCACATGGCGCACAATTTATGAAGGGTTAAAGATTGGAGACATATTGTCGGCGTGATGTGGAGGATGTAATATTTACGTCTCCATACTCTCCGGACATTGCACCTACAGACTATCACCCATTACATTCTCCTCAAAGTTTTCTCAGATATCTATTATGAGACACTTTTGATGGAGCCCTAAACCATCTTGAAGATTTCAGAGAAGAGAATTAACTGAATTACACTGACAGCGACTTTTTCAACATTGACTTTTTCATTGCCATGAATGAAATTCGTACAAGAATAATCAACATATACTCTTTTCCGAGTACATGCGTATCAACCAAGCAAGAGTATATCAACATATGCTCTTTTTCGAGTACATGCCTGCCCTTATCAGCCGAATTAAAACTCCAAAAACAGGAAGAATTAAACCAACAAATCTATCAACACAGCAATTCGGACGATATTTCCCGGTCACTCAACAACGATGAAATTGAGTAAAGCTGAAAAAGAGGAACTCAAACTTTTCTTATTCGAAAATCATCAGATAACCGCAAGCATTTTGCCGCTTCAAGCCACCAAGCACTTTTAAGCACCACCAAACTATTCCTGGAGAAGATCCGCCATACTTCAAGACTCATTAGAGGAAATTTTCCTCACGCGCAACGAGGCCGTGCCGCTGAAGTCCGACACGCTCGGTAGTCGTGCGGGTGCTCAGACTTATCTTGAAGGCAGGCCGTCCACTCGGAGCAGATAAGAGCTCCTCTGACGGAATAAGTTATTACTGCAGGACGAAGGCGGCTGCTGCGGCTGCAGCTGCAGCCACGTAAAATGCCGAGAGTGTTGGAGCTGCGGGAAATGGAAATTGTAACTAAGGCAAATTGAAAATGTAGATGGAGACGTAAACAGGTGCACGTGATGTTGTACACAAGTGCTCTCCCTCATGTCGGGATAGGGTTGGCTCTAGACTTGTTCCATATTACAAACTGCTGTGGTGTTCTGTATATCCACAGTGTGTCCACGAAAAAAGCATCTTCTAAGCTTAAATATCAATTATATTTTAAATTATATCTGACATACAATAGTACTGTATCAAATGTTGAAGTGTAAGCTAAATGAATACACCAAATTCAACTGTTGTAGGGTATCATTCAATTTTTATAATAATAGCCCTGTGTTGGTTGCTTGGTTGGTCCTTCCATCCATCTGTCCGTCCGTCTTTGCAACGCGTTCTTAAGGAATTACGCTGTAGAAAATTCCCGGGTCCATATTCCTAAACGGACCCGCACTGTCAGCAAAGTCAGCCCGTACTAGTGATACTGAAAATAACATTGCTTCATGCCGGAGTTACCGTATCTAAGAGGGTGTCTTAAGAATTTAGTATCATTTTTCCCGCCATTTTGGCGAGGCACGTCCACCTGTAAATACATAATAAGCTCCCCGGCCAAGAAATTATTAACCTATTTTTCTCCAGTTCCAGTTAATTTACTACATTCATCAATTGGGTATCGAAGATGTGACCGAAGTTTAGGATGTGAACAAATACTGTACAAACACGAGTCTTCATTCAGAGCTGGTAAGGTGTAGGCATGTCCCATCTTGGTATAGAGGCGCAAGATAAAGTTGTCCCACAATGATGGAACTAAAGCAAGGCGTCTCGTTGATGCAAACAGAGGCTATTGCAGTTGGTCGGTCTAAGGGACACTCACTGAAAGAAGTAGCGAAATTCATTGAAGTTACCATTTGTGCATAACGCAGTTCAAAGCAAAATTATCATTGAAAAAGATTCCAACCGATAGGGACCACCACCGTGTCCGAACTTTTAAAAGGAATCGCTTTGCATCATAAACGGGACTTCTGCAAAATTTCAATGATGACCCTTCTCCCGCTGCTTCTTAACGAACTCTTCGTAGGGAACTCCATGCAATGAATATGCGGGGCAGAGTGGCTCGTAAACGACCGATATTAACCCCTGCCCTCAAGACTTTATACTGGGCAAAGCACCCGCACATTGGGCTGTAGAGGAGTGGAGAAGGGTCATGTTGTCAGATGAATCAATATTCTGTCTTTATTGCAATGATGCCCGCCTTCGTGTTCATCGAAGACCTCATGAAGCCATCAACGAAGTTTGTGGGCAAGGAGCGATGCAAAGAGGAGGTCCTGTCATATTCCAGAGCTGTTACGGCATCACAGAAGGTGAGGTTTCAGTCAAAACTGAACCAGCAAGGCTATATTGAGGTGCTAAATATCCAAGTTTTGCCATTTCCACAATATTTGAATGAAAAAAAGAATGTTGTTTACCTGTCATTCAAGCTGGCAACTGCCGGGTGCATCAGGCTGAAACTGTCATTTATAGGCATGACAGTCATACAGGATACGTCAGGCATTTAGATTGGCCGGGTTAGTCTCCAGGCATGAATCAACTAGAAAATTTGTGTAGAACATCATAATTTCAGAAAAACTCTTATTCCTGACCAGACAACTCACTCGAGAACATCACAATCTCAGAGAAACTCTTGTTCCCGACCATACAACTCAGTCAAGAACATTAAAATCTCACAGAAGCTCATGTTCCTGACCAGACAATTCAGTCGAGAACATCACAATCTCAGAGAAACTCTTGTTCTTGACCAGACAACTCAGTCGAGAACATCACAATCTCAGAGAAACTCTTGTTCCTGACCTGACAACTCAGTCGAGAACATCACAATCTCACAGAAACTTCCGTTCCTGAAAATCCTCAGAGCACTACACGTCAGCACCCATCAGGACCTCTCTAAGCCTAACATTAATTTTGACTGCGATTTCGATTTATTTTAGAATTTTTTAGAAGAAAATTAGATGTGCAGAGGCAATTGCGAATAAATGAGGGTACTCTTCATATTGTTGAGAAGTTCGAGATAACGATTTAGGATTACCAAGCATTGATTATAACAAGTTATACGATGAAAGCGTTGACAATCCACAGTGTACGTCAATGGTCACGCAGTCTACGGAATTTAAAACTAATGTTTCATTTACTTTGTGATATTTACCTTCCTATTGGCACGAGTTTTCTCATTTACGACGAGTTATGAACCAAGACTAAGAAGCTTTCATATCAACGTCTAATCTCAATCAACAAGGCTTCGTATCAACGCTCAGCCAGATCAACTCCGAACAGCGTAAAGGCACGTAGCTTTGACAACATCTCACCCAGTTGTATGTTTGAACCTTCAATTGGTAAAAATTTAAAAAGTGACCCTCCTAATGGGTTCAAGCACTGTAAAATCGACCTCACCCGCTTACACTATGACGGAAATATTTACCGGATAGTGCATAATAATGTTTAATAATGAACGTCAATATAACATGCACGCAAATATAGTTTAAAAGTAGTAAGAGCCCGGCTGTAGTAAGTGAAATTATTTATTTCAAATCTAATAATCTGGTTCGTGACTCTATAAATTGAACTGAATGCAATATGCGCGGCTTTTTCGCATATTCCACCAGTAATTGTCGCACGATTTCAATTTTTTCGGTGAGAGAGGAATGCAGAGGCTGCGGCTGTGGGCATCTGCGAGTGAAAGTCAGCCACTTCCGGACCTCCTGAACTTTAAAGCAATAAAAATAAATGAAATCAGAGAACAGGTTAAAACATTTGCAGGTACTCTTTCGATTTTCACAGAAGTCACCTTCAGGCAGAAGACATCTAAGACTCAAATTTCAAACTACAGTAGACGAAAGTTTGCTTAAAAACAATTTTCATCAGTTTGCTGGTCATATTTTTTAAATAAAACTCTACTGCCTAAAACAAAAATCAATCTCTGAATTAAGTCTACAACACCTGCTGATGCCTCCAATTTTTCGGTTTTCTTTTCTGTTATTCTCATACTTAGCGTCAATCTGCTGTTGTCTTTTCTGAACGCAGTTCGTGCCCAGCACCCAGAAACGCATCCAAACACTATGAGTTAGTACATTTAATGTGAACTGTTCACCCGTGATGCTAACGATGAGTATCAAATTAATCCTAAAAATTGTATGATGAAGACACTGAGTAAGATGCTGGTGATGTCTTAGAGTCTTTAGAGTCTCGAGTCTTAGGTGATGGAACATGATCATCATGATCAGGAGTATTACCTTCTAATTTTATGTTTTCTTTGTTTGACAATAACACTAGAAGAATGGATAGGTCGTAATGACTCATCCATCAATACGGCTCATCCGTCCAACAGGCCAAATCGGAATGGAAAAGTGGTTAAATCGTCAAGCAGCTGACGGCTTCTTACTGAATAAGTGAACTATAATGCCGATAAAATTGTTCTAGGCTATTTAGAATAAACTTTATTGAAACTGGTAGTAACAAATTGAAATTTCAAAACAGGTCAGTTTACCCATCCGTTCTTCTCGTGTAAAACGCTGTGCCATTGATAAGAATAAATCAACAATTGAACTTATAGAGTGTGCCTTGATGGTATTCATGCATTTCTGCGTTGGAAATTCAACACGCGTGTGCATTAAAGCAGACCTCCACGCTAATGGAAAAGCTGCAGTCACAGTCAGTCTATGCCGAGCTGCAGCACCGCTCGCGACACTATGATGCAGGCAGAGCTTGAATATGGACTTGCCAATGTCAACGACTCAATTTTTTGAGGACAATTCTCTGTTAGCGAGTGCGCTCAACCAGGATTGTTTTAACTTTCAAAATCTGGCGAAAAGAATTGCATTATCCGGTTTTGTTTTAGGAGTAAATTTCGTCTAGTCAGTGAAAGTTGTGCGGTCTGGGTGTGGAAACTTGCCGGCATCGTCAAAACCGACGCGGGAGAATTTTTTTAACGAGATGCGTTAGCTCGAATGAACTTTATTAAGCCGAGCTTGATACGATGACGCTTATTCCTCCTCCTGAATAAATTTCAGTTTGCCCTAAGCATGAACAACAAGTCGAAGCCTTACCCGGTTATTTTGAAGAATTTTTTTAGTACATTTCTGGTAAAAAGAATGATAGAGCTGTGAGCTTGCTATCAATACACATACATATATTCACTGAGTATATAAACTGTATCAGCTAGTTAAAAAGCCTAGCTACGTATCTTCCAACTACACATGTTTGTATGTATGCGCCGTACGGTATGTTGACTGCAATATCTTGTATTCGTTCGACAGATCTACCAACTGCATTTTCTATGTAGCTATAACTGCTAACTGTTTCTGAAACTCTCTTTAATTGCAACCTTGGAGTCACCTTCAACCTAAAACCTGTATAAATTCCAACATGGTTTACCGTTGAGTTTTCACCACTGACGCGTGAGGAATGTGAGGTCTAAGCTTTCTATACCAAGGGAAGCACTCCGTGGTTACGTAAAAATCAGTGCCGGAGCCGGGAGTCGAACCTTTACAACCCAGCTGTGAGGCTGTCACGTTAACCAAAGTGCCATGAACCCAAAGAAATGGGCACCCGAGATTGAGTGATGGAAGAAGTGAACACATGTGATTGAGTGATGATGGAAATGTGAATTGCGAATAAGCAATTAGGTAAGTGATGTCGCAAATAACTTCTCTGGAATGTAGGTCCGCAGGATGGGCAGGCCGCTAGCCTGCGCTGACCGGAGGAATGACGAGGAAGGTTGTGCTGCTACCTGACCTGTTAGAGGGGTGATGAAGAAGGTCACGAAGGCCATTGACCTGCACTAAGAATTGAGGAAGGTCAAGCACGTCATTGACCTGCACTATGAGATGAGGAAGGCCAAGCATGTCACTGACCTGCACTACGAGATTAAGCAGGCCAAGCATGTCACTGACCTGCACTACGAGATCAAGCAGGCCAAACACGTCACTGACCTGCACTACGAGATTAAGCAGGCCAAACACGCCACTGACCTGCAATACGAGATCAAGCGGGTCAAACACGTCACTGACCTGCAATACGAGATCAAGCAGGCCAAACACGTCACTGACCTGCACTAGCAGGGGAGATGACGAGGAAGGCTATGCAGGCCGCTGCTCGGCCCCTCCCCATGAGGGTGACGTTGCCTGGGTCACCCCCAAACCTGGCAATGTTCTCCTGCACCCACTGGAGTGCCGCGATCTGGTCCAGCAGGCCGTAGTTGACGACCGTGTTGTGAGTCTGGCCCTCCTCCAGGGGGTTCAGGAAGCCTGGGGCACACACCGGTCCGTTAGATAGGATTCAATGGAAGAGGAGATGTCAGGAAAGTATATAAATTGATTTAGTTCATTTGATTCTAAGCATTTGAAATATTTAAAAGTATATAAATTAATTTAGTCTAGTTCATTTGAAACATTTGAAATATTTATTTACTACAGATGATTCAGATTTTACTCTGTACTGTAAGGACGTAGAATAAAATAAATAATGAGCTAGACTCAGGGGAAACATGTCTTGTGCCTCAAATATGCTGTTAGGCTTCTAGAGCCACCTATGTACGTGGATAAAGGTGTTTTTTTTTAACTTAGAGTTCACTGTTGAGACGAAATATTTCCCTTTTTTTCACAAGCCTGAACACTTTTTAAGATAATGGGGGCTCATATAGCCGACGTAGGCGATTGACTAAATGATAAAGAGAGTGCTGAACGATCAAACAAAGACGTTCGATCTAAATACGACCGAATACTCATATGTCGAAACATGACAGCAGAATTTGATGTCTAGGATAGATCGTTCACTGATCCATCCACGACTTTTGGTGAGAAGATGTAAGTGTTCTGCCTTCTCATTCATATCGTTGCATCGAAGTAACCTGTTTTGCTTGCTCAGAATAGCATCCGTGATTGATCAGATTNCGGCTAAATCATTAACACTCAACCTCTGTCTTCTGTATAAATTGTTAACCCCACCGTTCGTCATGGTTTTTAAATAAAAAAAAGGAACAAGGGTCTCTTATACACCATGCCGATTGTGGAACGCCAAGCCCGATTAATCTTTCAGTCGAGCTGTGGTGTCACTTTAAGAACCGTAGAACAAAACTTGGAGCTCAACTCGCGGTAAAAAACTAAGGCAACAGGAGCGAGTCAAGGTTCATTCGTGGGTTGCCATCCATGCCCAATGAAGTCAGGCAGCAGGATCACCATCTCGTGACCTCATCTTCACACCACATCATCGGTGCGTTCCTATCGAGCGAATTAAAATGGGCGAAGATTTAGTTGATACAACAATTTTTTCGACAAATGCACGCATTGGCAAAATAGCTAACTTTAATCACGTCAGCAGGGACGTCGTAAAAAAAGCGAATGCAAAAAGAGAATGCGACTATGTTGTCGACAAATGCACGTTTTGGGAGACTAGCTGCATTTAATAACACCAGCACGGATGTTTTAAAAAGAAAGTCATTCAACGGTTGGACGGCTGATATCACGAACGTGTTCAGAAACATGTTGACTAGTTAATTAAATGAATGACCATACGAGAACCGATCGTCCTCAGTACGAGAATCGTCGAAAACACTCATCCTTTCGGCAAAGTCGATGCAAAAATATTTCATTTGAATAATGGAAAACTTTTATCGGACGATCGCTTCTGTGCAAAATTCAAGAAATTAAAGTACCTTGAGAAACTTAGACATCTGGGAAAATTTTCTCGTTTGTAGTGAATTATTGGCAAACTCGCTGGGAAATTTTACGAGCTCAATCTGAACTTTTATAAAAAAAATCATTGCTGTCGCCATTCAACTGCAGGCTGAGAAGCACCTAGGCAGCAAATATTGCGTTGGTTGGAGTAAAATTTACCAATTGCCTTCACTTACTGTAAAAAAGAATACATAAAAGAATAAGAATAAGAATGCAAAAAAAGCCCACAATAATTTTACGCGTGAAGATGTCACATACGCGATTCTTCGTTTACGGAAATTCCTGGCCATCGTTGATGAGAAATGGAAAAAAAAATCTGAGAGCGGTGTTCCGAGGTACTGGAATTAGCTTTGATAAATTTTAGCTGCTCACGGACATTAGAGCTAAAGTACTCTCCAAAGTTTCCCAAAGTCGCAGCATGGAAAAAATAAACCGAAGGGATGTCCTCGTTGATAGAGATATAAGTCATTTTTAGTAAGTCAGCCTGTTCACGAGTAAATTAGCCAAGTTAACTTGCCTGTTCATCAATAAAATAATCTAGTTAACCAATCTGGTCACTGATAAACTAGCCTAGTAAACAAGCCTGCTCACGGATCAACGGGAATTTTTGAACTGAGTTGTCGATTGTGTACTTCTGATTAATGACACATTTCAAAAAAGGAAACAAAAAACATAAGAAGTCAAACGGTCAAACAGGGAACTGTCACTGCAACAAATCATCGAGAAAAAAATAAAACTTTTAAACAGCAACGAATATTTGTTCATGATCGATTTGTTTCTCGCTTTATTCACATCATTACTCCAAGTGAGGCGAAAAATGAATATCTTTCATACCGAAAAAAAAATTCATCATAGGTCAATTTTCAATACATTAACTTCAATGAGCGATTCAAAGGTTAGAGAGCCACTTATATATGATAGACTTCACACCATCTACGTACACTGGTGCAATTATTTTAATGCACTGCCAGTGTGAGCTTAGTAATTTCCGTCCTGAACAATACGCCTCATCGTTTCCATTTCTTGTTGACCGATTCTTCTAACTTTTATCTCGATAATTATTTGCGTGTAATCTCCCGAAAAATTTTTTTCCATCTATATGATGTATTCTTTATCAACGGAAGAGTTCCAACATATTCGATCACCCTGAAAACTATAGGGGCAATTTGGAAAAATTTCTTGCAGAGTACATAGGCCTTCGACACTTCAATTTTTGAGCCTAGCCGCAGCGAGTGAAAAAGTTTCTTTTTTTTCGCTGAAAGGAGAAATTATTTTTGAGCCTGAGCTGTAGGCCTAAGCGTAGCCGAAATGTTCGCTAATGAGCGTAAAACTCTCATGGGAGCACACTCGCAGAATTTTTTTAATAAATAGATTCTCACTAATGAGCGCAACGCGTTGCGTTAATGAGGTGACAGAAGTTAAGGAGGGTGAGCAGCAGGCTCGATTTCAGCCTGATTAAACAGAGGCCTAAGTTACAGGGTCCAAGTTACGGCAGGACCTTGAAAACTGTTCATTAAACAGGTGTCAACCTCACTAGACAGGATTAAATTGTGACACTGGAAACTGTTCATTAAATTCTACTTCACGGGACAGGATTAAATTGTGACACTGAAAACTGTTCATTAAACATAAGTCTACTTCACGGGACAGGATTAAATTGTGACACTGAAAATAGTTGGTATAACAGGAGTCAAAGTTAAAAAGGTAACACTGTAACGTAACCTTAAAGAATGCTATATTAACCTCTTCTCCCCTACTGATGCATTTGTGTACCTATTAAAACTGAACAGAAAATTTCGATTAAGATAGTTTTAAAGGGATGAAAGTCGCAAGTAAAGGTTACAACATAACCTTAATAATAAGCCATTAAACAGATGTCAAAGTTATGGTATCTCTGCAGATTGGATGTAACACAAAAATAGTTCATTGAATATTTTTCAAGATTTGCCGGCCAAGATTAGAGCATGCCCAATGACAGTAATGATTAACAAACAGTGGTCAAAATTTACAAATCCAGATTAGACGTTGCCTTACAGATAATTCATTAAAACAGGAGTCAAAGTTGACGAATCTAGAATAAACTTTGCCTACAGATAGTTCATTGCTCAGAGGTCAAAGTTAACGAGTCAGTATTAGGGCGTAATAGCCCGAATTATACCCCGAACGCTCAATAGACAGTCGTCAAAAAAGAATGGCGTACATTCAACGCAGCGACGGCCGTGTTGACATTGAGTTAACATCAGTTTCAGGTGCAACACTCACTGGTTTTTCCTTGATTTTATTCTGCAAGAACCAGACGTAGCGTCGACCTTCATCTGACACATCATCATGTTTTTACTCACGAAACTGTTCATCAATTCTTTTTCTAACGATCGTTTTTGAGTTCACCTCAAATTAAAAAAAAAGTGTTTCTGGAATATTTACGGTACGCTCACAGCAAAGAAATTGTCCAATTTTCTCATACGCGTTTGTATAATGAATCAAAATTCCCTTCTCTGATGATTTTTTATAATATGAAATCCCGTGTCGACGAATAGCAATCTTCATCATAATACTCGGACCTGCGCTGAAGTTTTTCATTTCGAGAAACTCCTTAGTTCAGTCAGCGAAACGACGGCCAAATTCTCCCCTCATCACTAAAATATGAGGATCGCAGCCTTCCCTGTTCCCTTACATCCAAAATGTTTGAGGCAACAGAGGCAAAAGTTGGGGCAGAGCCTAAATTTCTCCTAAATTAGACAGGCCTGAAGTTGCGGGATGCGAATTAATTAAAGCGAAGTTGAAAGCAGCTTGCGAGGAAGTTTACATCGAGCTACGAGGGCAGCACTTCCAGTCAATACCCAGCAGCACGGGCGGCGCTAATGGCCGCCCAATAGAGTGCAAGCGCTGGTGCCTTTGAACTTTGATATCCGGCGAAGGGAAGTGCGGCTACAGGCAACGGTGTTGACCTGGGCGAGGACGGGCGAAAATCGTCAAAAACGCGCGTCGAAAAGGTCATGCGCTCCGCTTCTGATTTGACGCAGTTAAATTGGTGTTTTACGCAGTTTAATTGGGGATTTACGCAGCTTAATTAGTATTTACGCAGCTTACTTGAAGATTTACGCAGCTAAATTAGTGTTTACGCAGCTTAATTGTTGATTTACGCAGCTAAACTAGTGTTTACGCAGATTAATTGAGAATTTAAGCAGTTGAACCGGAGTTTTACGCAACTAAATTGGATATTTAAGCAACTAAATTGGATTTTTATGGGGCCAAATCTTATTAGTGAAAAACAATCAGGAAAAAAGACCAACTCCAAAGGATACTTTATATACCTATAATTACCGTCGTATACCAGACAATGTACCAGACAACTTTTATGTATGCGATTTTTGCAGCTAATCTGAAGTGAAATCCAGACACAATACTGGCTACTGTCTCATTCCTGCAAGCACTCAGAGCCTGCACTGAGATACTCAAGAACTTCTTTTCGGCGGCCTGGTAATACGGCGATCTTAAAATGCACTCGTTGTTTGTAATTCAATTAATTTAGAAAACAAAGGACCTGCGCAAGCAATCAAACTGTCAGTAAGTGCCACTTACGCTTGGCTAATGTTGTAGATACGCTACATTCTGCAAACGATCATTAAGATTTTTCTTTAGAAATTATCGAATGAGAAACAGTGGGTACATTTTATTTACCCTCTGCTTTGTCGTTTCAAATCCCACAAATAGCGCTCGAGCCTTCATGGATCACCTCACGCACCTAACGCAAGCCGAGCTGCATTCTTAATCAGCCCGAAATGTTCACGTAAGGAACACCGCAAGGAGCTGGCCTCTAGTCACCAATTTCTCTAAGAAGAAATAAAATTCCACGGCTGCTTGGACAGCTTTGCCCCTCGACAGTTTTACTTTAGACAGCTTTACCCATGGGAAACTCGTTCGTCTCGAGATGTTTCTATTTTAGTGCAAAGTTTACTGCGCGGCAGTTCGTAAATTTTGGGCGATTTGAACGAGATGTTTCTATTTCAGTAACCTAACCTAAGCGAGGTGTTTCTATATTTCTATAATTTTGGGTGATTTAAGCGTGATGTTTCTATTTCAGTACAAAGTTTACTGCGCGTCAGTTCATAAATTTTGGGTGATTTAAGCGGAATGCAATCTCCTAAAAATATTCGGGGAGATCCTGAAATCCGCAATTGCACTAAATATTTAGCTGAATTAATTTGAAGACAAAAGCGCTCTGGAAAAATGCAGTAGTACCTGTTCACGAATACAAACACTACCAGGCCAAAAAGTAAGTTGCACCTTGGAAAAATGGGATAGTAACGAAAACAATCCAGCTTAATAGTTTATTGCAACACTCTTTACATTCAAGATTTTTAGACTCTTTAAGATTTTTGAGGAAAATCTAGAAATAAATGTCCAAAGTACGAGCAGACCCTGAGGAAAATCTTCCAACGAAGAAGGATGAAGTGTTGAGGCTTGTAGATGGCTCTCCAATTGGTCCCACAAATTTTCCATTGGGTTTGGATCAGGAGATTTTGAGGGTCATTCTGTGTGAGAAAATGATCCTCCGCGATCATTGAACCAATCTTGCACAACACCAGACCGGTGGATGCGGGCATTCTAGTCTCCGATTTCGGAACAATCAGGAAAATAAAAATCCACTGACGGGTGAACTTGGTCACCTAAGATGTTCAAATAATTCTGGGATTTCATTTCATTGTTGCACAAGGTTGCCGAACCTAATCCCGACCGTGTGGAGCACCTCCAGATCATTATACTGCCTCCGGTAGCAATGCATGAAGGAACCAAAGCATCATGGACTTCCAATCTCACTCTAACTGTATGTACCATCTTTCTAAGACAACATAAACTTTGATTCATCGGATCATAAGACGCGTTTCCATTGCTCTACAATTCAATCTTTATGGTCGTTTTGGCAAATTTGAGCCACTTCGTCTGATTAGCTTTATTGACCAATGATTTTCCGGTGGCAGCACAACTCTTTAAATCAATTTCCACTAGTTTCGGCACATGGTCCGAGCAAATTTTTTTTTTCTTCGTCGTTGAACATGTTTTAAATTGCCGAATACTTTTCTGCCAATTAGCTTTCACCAATCGCTTCAGAAAATACCTTCTTCGAATATTCAAAATTTGAGCTCTGCCCCTCTTCCCACTGATTGACTGCCCTTCCCCATTTTTTTCACTGATCAATTGTTCTTTGAACGGTTTGAAACCCAACAACCATCGACATTTCCCGTGGCAAACCTATAACTTATCCTTTGGCAAAGATAAAGGGTTGTTTGTAGGCTTATTTCAGTAGGATTATTCATGCTCGTAGTGACGAGAAGAGCAGGTGAAGTCCTGACCACCTGTGGCACCGAATGTAACTATAGTTATCATACGCTTTTTCTACAAACTTGTTACGAGGAAACATGTAAAACATTGTTTACATTATACCTGCATTTTACTAAGGTGCCTCACACTTTTTGGCCGGCTAAAGTACACTGATGCATGTTTTTTATTATGCGCATATGTATTTATTATCCGGAACTGCCTATATCTATATCATCTTTCCTGCTATAAATCTCATGAATATTACATTCATATGAAGCACATGATTTATTTGTGAAGTAAGTTCATCCTCGCTGTAAAAATGTATTTTTTACAGAAAGTTCACTCTGGCAGTCGTTCGGTAAATGCCTTAAGGAAGCGAATCAGGAGGTCCGAGTGGCAGGTACAATATTATTGGCAAATGAATGCTTAAATAAATATGAAGTGGAGCAGTTTTGTTGTCTTAAGCCAAGTTAATTAGATTTCAGTAAACAATTTTCCTAAAAGGTTTCTGGTTACTATTATTTATGTTTACTGCAATTGCTTTGCCTTAGGTATATCTTGAAGCTAATTGATTGATCTTTAATTTTTTAAGAACAAGCCTTAGTAATTACACTAATGTTGACATAATTATAGCGATACAGTGTTTCTATAGTATTTTATACTTTGACAGTTAGTCTACGGACTTTAATACTAATATTTGATTTACTTTTTGATATCCACTTGAAGCCAGCAAGTGGGTTCAAAGTTTTAATTAATACAATTACTTACATTTTATTGCATTTTTTATTTTAAATCGTATTATGGTCATATTGTGTTGCTATTAATACATTTTAATAATCTTAGTATTACTGCATCGCCCAATATGTTAGTGTCATCATTTCTATAATATTATTTTGTTTGATCGCACCTCGTCTGTGCACTTCTGATGAAAATTGAGCGCTAAAAATTTGATAAAATCCCATTGTATCGGCTATCAGAATAAAAATTGAGACAGTCTTCCTAACAAATTGTCAGATGCTGAGCTAAAAATATTTTCTCCTCCTCCAACGATGAGAGTTTATTTTACAAAAAGTTTCCCCTCAACGAAAAAGGTTCAACATCCCTGCAAAATTTCCTAAATTACTTAGTTTAGGCTGCAAAATTTCTCAAAATTTAGAGGGTGGAACCATTTAATTTCTACTAATCATGAGCCTTAAATGTTCCCCATTTTTCTCAGTCACTAAGAACGTAAATTGTTTTCCTGACAGATCGTACAGTTATTTGACATTGAATATTGTACGAGTGGGGTCATATTTGATTGGCAGCGACCTCCTAGGAAGTTAATGTACTGCATAAGCCAGTCTACAGCCCCCAGGCTTCAATGAATGATGCTGTCGAATGCAAAGATGGCCGGCCGTGGGGGAATAAAGAATCTTGCTCTTAGAATGCATTTTTTGAACAGCTCTCGATTTAGTTGTCTAGTAGTTCAGTGTAGCCATGCTGGCTCAGTTTCACGAATACCTCAACTGAAGGACCCGCTTTGGTATAGTTGAAACAGCCCCGGGACATAACAGATCCTTCCTCTCCTCCATTAGAGACAATCGAAAAACAATTGGTGATTAAATTTGTTGTTCAGTGAGCATATCATTTGCAATTTCTATCTATAACTCCTCATTTTGTCATTCACTTCTGTAACTATCATTAACAGTTCTTAAAGTGCATATGTTATCCGTTTCAACGTAGATCCAAAGACTGGCATCGTCTTGAAGAGGTTTCCATTACAGAAGTAAATAATCCCGTGATACAAGGAACAGTTTATCATAACTTCACAAAGAGGAAGTCAGTTTACTGCA
Source organism: Orchestia grillus (assembly GCA_014899125.1). Taxonomy (NCBI): domain Eukaryota; kingdom Metazoa; phylum Arthropoda; class Malacostraca; order Amphipoda; family Talitridae; genus Orchestia; species Orchestia grillus. The sequence continues at coordinate 2,745 of VOMN01118912.1, read as the reverse complement.
AACATTAGGATGCGGTCGTGATATAGAGTATAACTCATTTCTTGAAACAACTCGACTCAGGAAAACAGCTAGCTATTTTTACGTGAACATTGAGATGCAGTCGCATTGCTATGCGGGAGCGCTACCGCCCTCTCTGCCAGGTAGGCAGTTTGCCAAATCGTGGAGGAGTCGCAACTGCTGGTCTGGTAGTTTTGTGGTCCATCGCCTCCGGAGCGATGCCCATTTCAAGGCCGCTGTGGTAACTTTCTGCAATTGCAATTCCCCAGTTTCTCCACGCAAAGCATAGGAACGGATATTGTTCGTGGAAACGGCGAGAAAGAGGGTTAAAATTAAGCTTTTGCCTATGAAACTGTTTGTGGAACTACGGCAAATTCGGGGATTAAAATTAGGCTTAAGCCAATTAAATTGTTTGTGCAAACTTCATCAAATAGTGTGATTAATATTATGTTTCGACTAATACAATTATCGTGGAAAGTACATGTAACGGGGGATTAAAATTTGATTAAGGTAAATTAGACTTTTTGTAAAAACTGCGTACAGTGGGTAGATTAAATGAGTTTTTTTCCTCTATTTCTAGAATTGAGTGTCAATTGGAACCCTGTGTCGTGCGGTGAACGTTTGGTGACGTCACCGATAGCTTCGCTTTAAAAAGAAAACTGTAAACTTTTCAAGGCAACCTTCACATGACTGAACACGTGTGTTGCCGCTCCTGCGTGTCATGACGTGTTCAACTGATCTAGAATGACATTTCACACGTGCGATATTACGCAGTCATTTTGCTGTTTTATTTAGTACACATTTTTGTTTTATTTTCATTACGTGCCAGTACGATACATGCATGTTTCACAACGCCTGTATGGCAGCAAACACTCTTGCGTTTTGATCAGAGCCTTGTATGAAATACAGGTTGATTTTGTAGGCATCTTAGTTTTGGGAGAAAGAGAGGGCCCAACGTCGCAGCAACCGATGTGCTAAAAAACAGTTTTGGATCATGGAAAGTCCAGAGCCCTAAAGATGCCTATTCTGTAATCCCAAAAGTTTGATTTTTACAATGACATTAGTGGTGACATTGGTTCATTTTTTCAACCTGAGACTAGAGAGCCGTCGCACCTGCGTATTAAGAGGCGAGTATCTTTCTGCATTTGCATGTTGCTGTGCATGAAGTTATCACTCGTGCATGCTAATGTATGTCAGCGTTAAAGGATCGACACAACCTTCCCCGACAATTCATTTTGCGTGCACTATACCATGTATGTTCAGCTGTAGGTTATTGCACGTCTTTGTTGGCAATAACATGTTCATTTTGATCCCTCTTGTATATAAAATGTGTGTGCTTCGGCGTCAATTTCTTCTGTTTTTTCAAGTTACTTTTAAAAATATTGCGAGCAAACCAATCAGAAAATATATTATAAATATTCCGTGAATTGTTTTCATCAACAATACATTGATGCAACAGTACTAGCGAGAGTTTTCAAGCTCATCGAAATTCTGACGATAATGTAAACAACATTGCTTAACGACTGTGCAAAGAGAACCTGCTGATCGGCTTTGCGTCTGCTTAGAAACATCAGCCAAAAAATTGCTTCGAGGTTATTCTTGCAATTTGTATCGTAAGGCTGAAATTAGGAAATGTTTAGTGCAAAAAAATAAATATGGAGATCAAAAGCACGTTGACACCAAGACTCGTGTGGTGCCTAAAGTCAGTCAGAAAAAAAATTATTTATATAAACAAATGCATTGATTTAAAAGCCACCGAGACAGATGCTGAAGTATCATAAATGAATGCATTGATTTAAAAGTAATTGAGATAGATTTGGAAATAAACAAGCAACTTTTAAAGTTGAAAGAGATTGAGCTTTTTGACATTGCATGGGGAAGAATTTTCCGAAGCTCTGTTTTAGGAAACACTTTTTTTTTTAGCCAGGCCCAACGATGTGCAAAAATAAATGGTTGTCGATTGCTCACCTGTCAGAAACTCGTATCAATTTCTGCCCCTATGCTATCCATTCTATGNTTGGATTCTAGTTGCTTCAACTGATGCTGGAAGACGTATAAAACTTACATCGAATTTAAAAAATGAACTTATTCCTGACATCTTCCAGTGCAACAGCGAATATATTTTGATCTTTTACAAGCGATTTCAAACGATGTTTCTGAGAGTATAAATCCATTTTTGTGTTGCGGTGAAGCTCTCTAGCCACGTGTCTTCGAATAAATATTCCTGTGGCACTGCAGAATGGAGCTGTAACCAGGATCCATGAATCCTTCATCTTTGTATCCTCAAGCCAAGAATCTTAAAAAATTATTTTTCAATCATGGGTACTGATACCGTCACGTGAAGTGAAAATGATTCTCCGACTTTGTACGTCACGTTTTAAACTCATGACTTTCTTGTCATCGTCCTGCTTCCAAGGTGCACAACTGTACTCCACAACATCCAAACTACCTTCAGAGACTTAAATCCAAGATAAGAAACTCGCTTATTGTTAAGAAAGAGTCCGCCGTTCAGCTGTCAGTCCCAAACTGGGAATCCTACGACACTGCTCCTAAATTTATTGAAATTGGATTTTATTGCATTGACAATGGATCCCAAGGCGCTTCCTGCTCATCTTTTGCATTTTGCAAGAGAAATTCAGCTTATAAACCCGGTGGAATGCTACTTCTACTTGAGACCGATTGCTCGAAGTGATATGATCCTGAGACTTGGTGAGGGAGAAGATGCGTCTGTTTTGACTGCGCACTGAG
>VOMN01118910.1:0-19119 GCA_014899125.1 Orchestia grillus | reverse complement strand
CCCCCCTAGCTTACGTACTGGCCCCCCTAGCTCACGTACTGGCCCCGCTAGCGTCAGATGACCACTTGGTCCTTCCAGATCAGTAAGAAATTGGGCCTCGTAGCGAATTCGTTGATACTATCAAATTTTGAATGTTTACTCTGTTTTGATGAATACTTCTCCAAATAATAGTAAAAATGTTGTGTGATGTTTGTTCCACTGACTGCTAAATTTAATGTAAAGTTTATAGAAACATCTCGTTGTGTTCGCGCTGTATATGGAACTTAAGAACGCCTCATAAAGAGCTTATAAAATCCAATGAAAACAAGAAAATAATTTTCGAATGACGGAAATTCTGTCTGAAAAACTCTCAAGGGTACATACTCTTCAACCTTATAGCCATTCCCATTACAGTCGATCAAAAAACGTCTCCCACAAACATCATTACTCAATTATCCCAAAAACCCAAAATTTAAAATACATCTGCAATTGTATAACAGCTCTACTGCAGCTGTAAATTGTCAAATGAAATCCGTTGCATATGACCCAGTTTCATGAAACTTGAAGTTACTCGAAAAGATGCTCCCAAACTAACCGGCCAAAATTTGAGCGTGTGTCAATGTACGTGACGCACACCGACACACCCCTCAACAGCAGGGCGGCATCCTGCGCAGCCGCAGCATCTGGACGCTTGAAATTGTGGTACGCACATTCCTGCAACCCAACTGACGCACTCGACTGAGTTCCATAATCATAAAGTGGCTAGAAAATACATCTCAGTGAACACACAATACACAAACAACTCATGCAACACACACACAATATAGTAACAATACACACACACACACAATACGCAACACAACTCACTCGCATCAACATGACGTGACCGAGACCAAAATTGTCTCCCCCGTAAGGCAGCTCAGCGTCGGGGCCCCACTTGATGTATACGTCCTGGGCCATGGCCCGCTCGTTCACGTGGTAGGAGGTCCCTTCCTGAGAGACACAAAAAACACATTATTTAGCCAGACAATATATTCTCTGGACCCACACAAAACACAATACCTGCATTACGTGGGGCCCACACACAACACATTACCTGGGCCCCACACACAACACATTACCTGCATTACCCGGGCCCCACACAACACATCACCTGGGCCCCAAACACAACACATCATCTGGGCCCCAAACACAACACATCATCTGGGCCCCACACACAACACATCACCTGGGCCCCACACATTTTCACAAAGTTATGGCCCAGGTAACACCGATAATAAAAGCACAAAATAATAATTCGAGTGACTCGGTGAGTGACTGGACTGGTCCCATTTCATTCCAGCAAGGATCAGTAGCAAATACTTTGAAATCTTAAATTTGCCTATTTTCTATCCCCTGATGCCCTTTATCCACATAAACATTACCTAGCAAGCCTCGTTAGGGGAAGCTGCGAGCGCAAACTATCTTATAACTCTTACGACACCGCAGACCTCAACGAAACGCGCTTAAATCTAAAGAAGAAAAGACGGAAAAATCCTTCGTTCCGAAATTAGTCCCTTACAAAGCATGGTACAAGTCGGTGTTTCAATGAGTAAAACTACAACCATATGAACAAGTGTAGGGGTCACGTTGAAATTTCCAGTTGGGATTCGTAATTCGCTGATCTACCGTTCAGCGTGAAGTGGCGATCTGCACGTTAAGCTAAATGTTAACCAAAAAATAGCGCCAGTCTTTGTCCATACCTAATGAAAGTAGAAAAATACAGTTGAAAGATAAGTTACAAAGCGTGAAAAAAGAGTTTAACCTATTAAGAATTATACAGAATTAAACATCGATAATTTGAATTAGAGCTGTGGTATGTTAAAACTCCAATGGATCTGCACCCTTTAGCGCTCGCAAAAACATGCATTACCAGCGTCAGGTGAGTTCAAAAATAGTAGTGAGCAAACTTGTCGTCCATTTAGAGTTCTTTCTAATGACACAACCCCAAGGAAAGTTTCACTGAAAGGATACGTGTATCACTATGTTGGCAAGCTCTCTCACAGCAAGGCCGGTGGCGGTTCTACATTAACGATTCTATATCATTAACGGTTCTACATTCTACATATTAATGTATATTTTACATTAACGAAAACCTTCAACCACGATTCGATAATAAGCGAGCAGCCCAAAAACTTGAGCCACTATCTCCTCAGTTTACGCACGCTAAAGAACAACTATCAAAATTGTATTCGTTTATATACAGCATGTCCCACAAAAACCCGAACAGATTATTTTTTCTCCTTATCAGTAATACCGTCTTTAGACTACTATAAGCATTTAATTTCTGATACGGAGAAAAAAAATACCCGGTTCAGGTTATTGTGGGACATACTGTACAGCAACCCTGCGAGTACAGCAACTGATGACGATGAACCTTTCGATTTAAATGACGATATTCTAAATACTTCTAATGAAATTCTACTGCCGTGGGCGACTTTAATCTCCCCCTACATGGGCAGCCATTTTAAAGTCAAGTCCTCCAGAAATGAGCTAATTGATCTACGAATTCAGTACATTAACATGTTCCTGAGCCCACAAGGCAGAATAATATCCTGGGTGTCATCATCCCGACCCACGACCTACGAATAGGAGGCATTGAGGTTACGGCCAAAATGGATGATCATCACAAGATTGACTATGCACTTCTACTGTAGTTCTTGGCTCTAATACTTGGAAGATACGTCAAGGCATCCTTGATTACTTACGGGCGAACTTAGATTTAATGAATGAAGAACTTGGCAGATTTTACTTTGAAGAAGTAGTGAGGAATAAAACGTTCAAGAATGTTACACGATTCTAAAACAAAAATTATAAAGGCTACTGAAGAACATGTCCCAAAGAAACGATTGAAATTAGTCACAGACCCTTCTTAGTTTTTGCAGAAATTACGCGCCTCATAAATGCCAGACAACAGTCTTACAGAATATTCCAAAGAAGCCAAACAGAACCTCATCGTCTAGAAAACATTCGCTATTGCAGGGTCTAGAAGCAAATGAAAAGAAGTGCAAGATGAAATAAAAAAAGTCGCGATAGCAGCAAAAGCAAAATCGAATCCAAAAAGCTTTTACAAATATATGACTACTAGACACTGAAAAGAGGACCATGAATTTACCTTGACGGCTCAACTCAAAGGGACAATAAAAGCACAGCAAAACTTGAGTGCTTACTTCACGTCAGTGTTCACACAAAAAGACTTAAATAAAATTGCTCAACCTCAAGCATTAGATGTTCAAGAAACCCTGACAGACGACTAGTTCACGGCAGAAGAGGTAGAAAAACAGTTCAATCTTCTAAACCCATACAAATCGACCGGACCCGACGGCTTAGTACCTTGAATACTCAAAGAAACTGCTAAGCTGATCAGCGATCCCCTTTCGAAAATCTTCAATCGATCTCTCGCAAATGGAATCGTTCCACAAGATTCGAGGCCAGTGAATGTCACTCCCACTTTTAAATAAGGGAACAAATAAGCTTCCAAAAATGATCACTTAGTCAGCCTAACGTCTGTCATCAAAAATACAATGAAAAGATTAATAAAAGTCCACATCAAAAAATATCTACAAGCTCGTATCCTGATAACGGACACCCAGCAGGGATTTAAAGAAAAAAGGTGCTACCTCACGAATTTCTTCGACTTTTTTGGAGAAGTTAACCGCATCTACGGCAGCACAAACGCCGTACACCTCATATACCTTGGCTTTCAAAAAAAAAGCCTTCGATAAAAATCCCCACGAGAGGCTTATGGCCAAAGTTGAAGCCTATGGTGAACAAGGCAACTATTTTCGATGGATGCGAAACTGGCTCACAGGTCGTACTCGACACGGGTAACAATTCCTATGCAACATAGCGACTGGGCGGAAGTAACGTCAAGTACCTCAAGGAAGCGTCCTAGACCCACTGCTCTTTATAATCTACATCAATGATCTAAACAACGAAATCATCAGCAGAATTAACACATCAACAAATCATCGGACATCGGAATCATCAGCGAAATCAACGACACGAAACTCCTACGCTACAAGGCATTCTCAGAACAGGGTAGAATAACCATCCAAACACCTCAATCGCCTACTCCAATGGACCGAAACCTGCAACTGAGCTTCGACATTTACAAATTTTCAGTGATGCACGGCGTAACTAATTACCGAAATTTCCGTTACTCAATGAGCGACAAACCTGTCGAAGCAGTAGAACAGCAAAGAGATCTTGGCGTTACTATCAGTAAAAAACCCAAGTATGACAAGCAAGAAGAAAAAAATAAGAATGCGAAAAAAATTATCAGTTTCATTGCAAAAAAGCTTTCACTGTAAGTCCAAAGACAATACAACTTCTCTATAATGCAGTAGTTCGACCACATCTGGAACATACAGTACAACTTTGATCTACTCTACGACGAGACAACAATATGGAGTCAATTCAGGGCAAAGCAACAAAAATGACCTCCGATCTCCGGATCCTCAACCACGGATAGCTTGGCAACGGCTAAAACTCATCTCGCTTGAACCAAGAAAACTACGAGGTGAACTAGTCGAGACCCACAAATATCTTGATGGCTTCGACGATGTTAACCCAGAATGGCTCTTCGGGAGGGAGAATAACGTTCACACCACGAATAAGGGTTATAAACTTTTTAGATAGCCCTTCTGAACATTACAGGCCCTGAATTACTTTCGGTTAAAATGGTTAGAATTTGAAACCAACTACCGGAAAACATAGTCTCTGCTGGTACCGTGAAAACGTTCGAAAATTCTCTGGACAAATCCTGGTTAGGGAATCCTCCAGCATTTCAAACTACTGACTCGAGGTCCCTCTTTGAAAACCATTGATGATCCTAAGAAAAGTTGGGAAAACGATACCATCCCAGTCTCGTAAAACTTCCGCTTCCCTATGTTAAAACAAGCGTTCTGACGCCTGAGCGTGGAATTCGATGACTGTGAGTATGATTGCTTTATTTATGAATGCCTTCTTTTTCCTTTGCACAAGTGGAGTGGTTAGTGATGGTGGCAGTGGTCACAGAATACTGATGGTAGTTAGACCACCTGTTCTTTGATCGGTCTTGCCCTCTCATTCCACGTCTATTCGTTCGCCAGTACGCAATTGCTGTCTGACGGCAGGAACCCAAGAATCGGCCACCTCGTCCGTTTCTGATGCCATATTTTATTCCATTTTATTCTAGCATAAAACTCCGCCAAATATTCAATATTTTAGTTCACAAAATTCCACCGAGTGACAGGCAAACCAACACCAACTAATGCGAAGATGAAAGCCACCCCCACTTCCCCAGGCCCTCTCCAGCATGTGAGGACAGGGCATCGTCGGGCGGCTCACACACCAGGATTTAAGGTCCCCTTTCTTCCCAGGTCCCAGGCTGCAGAGGCAAAAAGCTGCACCATCTCTGCAGTTCCTTATTTTCTGATGAGGGAGAAATTCTACGCCTTGTTCACGGCGTTTCAAAAGCACTTACTGCGTTGTGGGAGGTTATAAAGTATTCTTCAAGTTTCATACAAGTCAAGTTTCAAGTAAAAGTAATAATAATACTTACGGCAATGTTGTTCGTTATAAACATCGAGAAAATACATCATACGATATTCCAAAAACGCTAGATGAAAGATTAAAAGGGGAAATGCGTTAGTGCCAGTACCTTGTGTACCCAACTTTCACAGGGTAGTTCCAGTCGAGAATCCTTGGATTTTTACCTATCATAAGAAATGGAAGATGTTGGCAGGGCAGGAATACACTGTCCGTACACTTCAAACAGTTTCAATGAAGAACCTTTGAATTATCACCTCTACAGTACAAACAAACTATTTGTAGCAAGCAAGCACACAAACTACACATATCAATTGGCATGGTTGTAGCTGAAAATGTTTATTTTCACCATCTAGGACGAATTGGATGTTGGTAGCAAGCAAACGAACAGGTCGTACTCACCAGCGCCGCGATGGGGGGGTCGAGGATGGTCACAAACTTGACCCCCTCGTCCCTAAGCTGGAGGACGTACTGGGGCAGGTCCCCGAACTGGTCCGTGTTGAGTGTGAAGTCCTTGAAGCGGTCCATTGTGTCTATGTCAGCATACTGGACGTCCTGCGCACACACACTGCATTGGTCAGAGTAAATTCCTCTAGAGAGTGAATCCTTTTTTTGAGGCTCAAAAGCACATAGAAACCAAATAGTTGATATGGACAACTTTCCACCAGAAATTTTGACATAGCGTCCTCAACTCAAGATCTCCAAAACCGAATGTGTCATTTTGAAAGGAGATAACTTGAGGTCGATTCTAACGATGGTGCTCATAGTTATTCCACTCTCATTCATTTGATTTGTCATTTTTCTCACTGATTTTTTGGATTTCTTCTTACGTTTTTTCAAAAAGCTTTGATGATCTGGGTGAGAACCCAGAATACATCGTGGTCTACCTTTTCGCGAACGATCGTCAGCAGTACCGAAATCTTTATAACTAGTCACCACATGACAGACAATTTATTTTGCTACATATAAGAACTCAACAACGTTAGGATTCGACTTCCTCGCGAAATGAAGCTCAACGATGGCTCGAATTTTGCTCATTTTTAAATTACAAAACTAATATCAAAACCTAAGTTAAGATGATTAAAAGAATATAATGAATTTATTAATGGCCGGAACTATTTCATCAAAGAAAAGTTTATATCAAAGTTAAGTTAAGAAAATGAGTCGCAGGACTTACTGCCCTCCTCCACAGCAGGCAGCACGAGGAAGCCGGCGACTCACCTGGGGGATGCCAGACCGACGCGTCCTGGTGACAGCTTCCTCTATTTCACTTGTGTTCGTGTAGCCGTACCTGCGGGGAGGCAGGTGTGTAGTGTATAGCCGTACCTGTACGGAGGCAGGTGTATAGCCGTACCTATACGGAGGCAGGTGTATAGCCATACCTGTACGGAGGCAGGTGTATAGCCGTACCTGTACGGAGGCAGGGGTATAGCCGTACCTTTGCGGAGGCAAGTGCGTAGTGTGTGCGGCAACTTGGATGGCAACAGTCACATGAGTGGCAATTTTGACATTCTTGACAATTTAGGTGGCAACATGGGAGGCTATTTTAAGTTGGGTTGAAATCTGGGTGGCAACTGTAACATGGGTCACAGTCTCAATGTTGTGGTATGTTGTGGTTGTACAGAAAAGAGAGGTACATCGACAGTGAAGAAAAACGCGTAGTGATCGCTCGAAAATAAATTGTGGAGTCAGACCCTGAACTACAATACAATAGATTAAATTAGATAATTAGTCAGTTTAAAGTTCGCCAACCCACAAGGAATGCAATCTCAAGAAAACGAAAAAAGCGACCATTTAGTGTCGACACAAGGAAACCGGGAATTTATGCTTAGAGTGTTCCCACACAGGATTCTCTCCGCATAAAACAGCAAGGTAAGAAAGAAGACGTAGAAAAGATAAAGAATAACCAGCAAGGAAGGCATGGAAATAGAAAAAAACAAAATGATTACACAAAATAGAAGGGCTGAATGCTTGGGTAGACCTGAGGTAACGAACGATGTATCGAGCTACGCCAGTTACGTCGCGTAGAAAATTCTACGCGATGCCAGGTACCTTCCTCCACCTGCCTTTCACTCATTCCAAAATTTTATACTTAAATTAAGTTTTATTTCACTATTTCACGATGAATATTCTTTAGAAAAACCTCTGATTATTTCATAATTATCTCAGATTTACCTTGCATGAGAATTTAGAACTAGGATGTACCCAAAACTCATTCGTGAAGGCCCTGTTACGACAGCTAACTCTCTCGGGCGAACTGCAAACTTTCGCTGCGAAATAGTGACGGCTGTAGGTTGAGCCCTCGCTTCACCAGCACGCCAGTACAAAAAAAAACACCAACACTGGTGCACCAGCAGCAATATTGCATGAAATCTCGGCAAGGGGGGTTGCGCACGGTCCCTGATTCGTCACGTCTCTGAGCACAACACAAATCGTTTAATAAAAACGCTGTATTTACTTCAAAATGAGATCCATGGCTAAGGTCACCAGGCTGTAATAGATGTTCATCCACGTGAGATGGGATTTTATAATTACGAATGAAAGAAATCAACGCAACAACTCATTATGTGCAAACATGTCTAAACCTTGATAGTTTGATATCACTGACCTCACCTCATGTATCATGACTGCAGTATACCTGCAACATCTCTACAACTCAATTACGTTTTCGTGAGTTTTAACCAAATAATCGAATACCCTTTCTATTTTGAGGAAATTCAACGATGTGAAGGAAGTTAGCATACATTCTTAATGAGTTCAGTTTTTACCACGATACCTCTCGTGCGAGTAAGTCTATTTATCTCGAAATGTGTTGATCTGTTAAAGATATATTAGGACGCATTCAGTATAGTTAGATTATTACTAAAATGTAGCTCACTCGCTGGTTGCAATAATGCCTGCGTTTGTGACTTCAATTTAGCACTGGAAAGCCCTTTGAAATTAACATTCATGATTATAAAGTAAAATTATTAATGAACAATTGCGAATCACCGTCTATGCCCCATGATCAAAATTATACCTTCAGGATCATTATTCTCGAAGCTTAATTTAAGTAATCAACCGAAAAGATGCTCGTATTATTATTAACTTCAAATTGTTGTATAACAGAGGCCAATTCTTTGTATAACAGAGGTTGTTCTTTCCAATACATTTACCAGAGGCCTATAAAAGCTTCCGTGTACATTTCATCCTACCGAAAATCACATCAATTATAAATTCATCATAGAAGAATAAAGTTTGATTGTTGCAGCTTGTGGGATTATGGTTCAAGAATATCTACATCGTTAGAAAATAAATTAGCCCACACCATAGTTCGTACCCGAACTCAGGCATCATGGAACCCAAACTAGACTACCGCATAACGATTGGTGTGCAGTGGTGACATTAAATCGTTAAAGAAAACATGAGTCGCACACCGCGAACTTTAATTGGTCATCGCAAATTAGCAGATTACCTAACAATAAGGGTGGTAATATGCGTAACGGTTTCAGTAGGAATCGTAACATGGGCACCACGAGCAGCTGGGAGACCCCACCACCACAAAAGAGCTCACACCATCACCGGAAAGGCTTCAAAAAAGAGGTTCCACTACCACATAGGAGTTCACACCATCACCGTAGAGGCTTCAAAGAAGAGGTCCCACCATCACAAAGGAGCTAACACCATCACCGCAGAGGCTTCAAAAAAGAGGTCCCACCACCACAAAGGAGCTCACACCATCACCGCAGAGGCTTCAAAAAAGAGGTCCCACCATCACTAAAGAGCTCATACCTTCACCTAGGAAGGACCCCCAGCAAATACATGGTCCAACTAGCACCTCTGAGGTCCCACCAACACCTGGACCCCACCTTGACAGCTGGAAGCCGAGGGCCCAGTAGGGTGGCATGGTTGGGAGGCCGATCAGCTGGGTGTACTGCTGGGCGACGCTGCTTGGGGAGCTGCCCAGCACAAAGTACAGGTCCAGCACGCCCCCAATGGAGCGCAGGGCCAGGCCTGGGCGTGGCATCAGCTCCGCCTCTGGAGGGCAAGTCGTGAACTGCAGGCAAGTCGTTTACTGCAGGCAAGTCGTGTACTGCAGGCAAGTCGTGTACTGNGCAAATTGCACTTTAGGCAAATTGCACTTTAGGCAAATTGCACTTTAGGCAAATTGCACTTTAGGCAAATTGCACTTCAGGGAAATTGCATTTCAGGGAAATTGCACTCAAGGCACATTGCACTTTAGGTAAATTGCACTTAGGCCAAATTTCACTTGGGGCAAATTGTACTTGGGGCAAATTGTACTTGGGGCAAATCGTACTTCAGGCAAATCGTACTTCAGGCAAATCGTACTTCATGCAAATTGTACTTGGGGCACATTGTACTCGGCGCACACTGTGCTTCAGACGCAAGTGGCGCTCCAGGTGCTCTCGCCTTTAATTAAGCATGGAAATGTCACGCGATGCACCGCTCCCTCTGCGCGCACTCAACCGCGAGAGCTGCCTTTCCTTCCAAGGGAAGAACAAAAGCTGCAGAAAAAGTGATCATGACAGCGCACGCTCTCACACTAATCAGTGAGGCCCGTCACACCAATACTGCAGCCTAACACTACCAGGGCGGATGGAGAGGCAAACAAGCGTTTCGAAAAACCTTACCATAGTCAGTGCATATATAAATAAGGCTGCAGATACTTTTTCGCACAAACCTAAATGGAACCTTATTGCAAAAATAATCTAGGCATCATAGTGTGAAGGCGTTACCCATGGCGTTGCTGTTGAGCCAAAGTACAGCGTGGGCGTGCTGGTTGTCTTCGATGACGTAGTAGACAGGGTGGCAGCCGTACAGGTTGGTGGTGGACCCCTGTAATGTATCAATGGACATATTAACGTGGTGATCCTGAGATGAAGTGTCATGAAATATTTTCAAGGTTACTTTCAGTACCTAAGATACCCACTGGAGCTGCCTCGGTCGTACTCTTTATTTCAGTACCGAGACGATGAAATAAAACATTATACGGCGGTACTTTTCTAAGGTAAGACTTAACAAATTCCTGAGGGTGCGGAAAATTTAACGTAACACTGCCGCTATGCGACAAGAAAAACACTACGCATTTGGTACATTTTCCTGCACACGGAGTGGTCACTGACTTAAGTTTCATACAGAAGCGAACGCTTTAAAACAAGGAAAAAGAGACAGAACTTTAACCTGAGACGTAACATTAGTCGCTCTCGGTCGCTCGGTGCAGGGTCGCCACATCTCTATTAAAAATTAGCGCAGTTCCACGAGACTTGTGGCAGTTCTTCGCAGCGATAGAAATTCACTGACGAATTTTGGCAGTTTTGCATAGATGAACTCTACGGCGAGAATTTGGCTAGCGGCCGCTTGCAGACCTCAGAACTATTTGTCTTCGGCAGCAATGCTCGTCCCTAAAGCAGACAAAACGACCGCGCCACTGCGCTGTTGGCTAATGAATTCTACGAAAAATACTGTGCCGGTTTTTTAATAGGGATTAGCGTCACCTCCAGCAAGATAAGCACTTAAGGCTCACTGAAGAGACCATACAACTACATACCATACAAAGTCGCAACCCAATGTTGGGTCGCAATGTCATTTGGATACATAGCTAAGGATTTAAAAGATCCTTATTTTTCCGTTCTAAATCATAACTTTAGTTGCGCGGAGCATGACACTACTTAAAATAGCGAATCGCTAAAGTTCAAGCAAATTACGAGTACCGTTAGCAATAAAAAAACTGAATTCTTGCCCCTGTGGTCGTCCTGAACGAGGTTTCAGGTCCCCGTCACACAAAAACCAAAGAACTAAATCTCCCCCACACTCGTTAATGGTGCACAACACACAGACGAAGGCACATAACACCCGACACTAGCACACAAGGCACAGTCCCACTCAACACCTGCATCAACACAAAGGCATGCACAAATAGCCCGCCATGCCACGCACAGGATCGGGCACGTAGCTGCTGGCGAAAATGGGGTAGACGGTGGGCTTGTCGAAGCTGTGCCTGAAGGCGACGTGGCTGTGCTCTCCGAGGCCGTATACGTCCACAGAGGGCAGCGAGGTCGCCACCTGCAGCAGTTGGGATGCGAATGTGAAGCCCCCCACACGGCTGTCGAAGCTGGAGGGGAGACGGGATGGTGTCAGCTGAGTGGTAACATAGTGAGGACACGAAGACTGGAAACGTGCAGGGGTGGGCATTATGGTGTTAGCTGAGTGGTAAAATAGTGAGGACATGAAGAATTTTACCACTCAGCTTCAACATGAAGATCCGATAACACAGTATCTCATAGGGATAGAGATTTCAGCACACATCGCCGCCAGACACAACGTCACTGAACTAACGCACGCGGGTACGCAATGCCAAGGCAAAAATTGTTCAAAACGGAGTTCAAATTTATCAATATGTAAAAGAGACGAAAACATCGCTCAGAATAACGGTGCACACAAGGACAGTTTAAAATAAAATAATGGGGGCACGCGTTCACTCCGAAATAAAGTAGAATGTGGCAACACTCTGACTACCAACGCGTTAGACGCAATCACGCACAGGCACCCGAATAGACGTGAAATAGAAGAGCAGGACGAGTCACAGAACAGGTAGTGCTACTACCACCTGTATTCGGTGACCACTATCACTACTACTACTACTACTACTACCGTCCACTGCACTACTGCAGATCAGAAAAAAGAAGAAACAGAGAGAGAGCAACAACAAAAGGCTGCTAGCGACAAGAAATGAAAGCGAATGAAACTTGAACAGAACATTAACTAAAACACGAATATTAATATGACAATGCAGAGACATACGTCTCTAACATTGGGAAGGAAGGGAATGGGAGATACGAGGGAAAGATTCATTTAACATGTAGGGAAAATGCAACTCAATATATACACAGGACTTTCAATATAAAGACCGAATGAATTCGATGCTTTTGCTTACATAGTCGCTGAACTTGCGAATAATTTGGATAATATTCGCATTGCAAACGATGCTTGAGACAAAAGCACACGTGCAAATAAAGTAAAGTATATTAATTCAGAACGTAGTTCTCAGCCATCAATACTGCAACGGGGGAGCCGGTTGTGCTGGGAGGGCGAGTCATGGAACACAAGACTCAAACCACACAGCACTCGTGCCGCCCATCACACGTACAGCGAGCGTGAAATGAAGGGACAGTCGCGCCGGTGTGGTACAGAATGCTCTCTCAGAACTGCGCACGTGCGTGCACATGTCACATGATAGTGCACGTGTATGCACGTCTTACATGATAGTGCACGTGTACGCAAGTATTACATAGCAGTGGAAGTGTGTGCCCGTCTTACAAGGGTATGAACGAGTACCCACGTCTCACGTGGGTATGCACGTGTACGCGTCTTTCGTGAGTGTGCAGGTGTACGCGTCTTTTGTGGATATGCCCGTATGCATGTCCTTTGTGGATATGCACGTATGCATGTTTTTTATGAGTATGCACGTGTGTGCACATCTCATATAGCAGCACACGTGTGTGCACATCTCATATAGCAGTACACGTGTGTGCGCATCTCATATAGCAGTACACGTGTGTGCGCATCTTATATAGCAGTACACGTGTGTGCACGTCTTACATGGCCGTGCCGGTGTCACGTCGTCGCACGACCAGGGCGAAGAGCTTGTCGTGCTCGTCACAGAAAGACACGTCGTAGAGCTCCTGGTCGGGGGGCTGGGGGTCGGGCAGCTGGAGGGGAACGGGGGGCTCGAATCTGTCCTCTCCGGGTACCGTCACCTGAGGAGGCAGTGGGTGCGGCACCATCTACAGCTGCAGTACAACTCCTCAGGTACAGACTCCTCAGTTACTCGGTTAAGAGAATCTTTTCTCTACACATTTCTAAGTAGTTCAATGAATAAATGTATACACACGGTACAGAAAACGCTCTCAACATGGATGTAAAAATAAAATAATATATTTACATTGCAGAAAACGGTCGTCAAGAATGTTTTCAAAGGTAGCTAATAAAAAAAAACTTTCTGAGAGAAAGCTTCTATCCGAGATAGAACCAAGCCAAAGTACATAACTCAGGAGTCTTACTGTAGTGCTCACCTATTGCCGTAGTATCAGTAACCTACCCTTATGAACACTAGGCTAGTAAAGGAATGGAAGTAATTAATAGAATGTTACTTGACCTCACGGCAAAACCGTATCAATTTTCTGACACAACGGACCCAACGACGATGCAAACACACGAACTAGAGGTGCGGGTATGTCTAGATGACGAGGTTTTAATGCGCGTACTTTAAAAACGTCACAAGGGAAGTTAATATGACCTAATACATTTATTATTCACTTATTCCGAAATCGCAAGAAAAGCTTACTTTGACTCTGAAAAGAGTGTTCCCGTACTGCGTGAGCTGCACGAGCAATTCCCTCTTCAGGTCGGGTACGACTTTGGCAGAGCTGTTCAGCAGAGTTAGTCTCGCGGTCCAGACGCCGCCGGACACGCTCTGGTCCAGCACCTGGTAGCCGTGTGACTGCAGGGGCGGGAAGTAGCAGGAGGGTGCCACGCCCTCTACAGGGTACCACAGGCACCCAGCATCCTTGCATTCCCTCTCCGATGCCGTATCTGGGATACACAAAGTTTGACATTAGGGATGAGGTACCACATGCGACCCGACAGTCACGCTTCAACGCCGTATCTGAGATACGAATGACACTCGCATCATGCATGGGATATCAAAGCCTCCCGCCCCCCTCCCCGCATCCCTGCTCTAAGTACCGTATCTGGGATGCCCAAAGCCCCCTACACGTCCCGCCCTACGCACCGCGAGCACTGCCCGCTGAAGACAGCGGTGAGGTGCACACTGAGGAGTCTCCACAGACGCGGAACTTTAGCCGAATTATTACACCATTGAACACGAGCTCTACCTAAGAATGCTAAAGCTTGAGTAATAGATAAACTAATAACACAGCTATAGTTTCCTAAAATTGACCTCACAAAATGAATCCTGAGCGTGGATCGTTCTATCGAACACGACATACGACATCAGGAGTGGCCGATCTTGAAGAACTTACCACTGAGACAAGAGATCCTGGACTTGGACGCCTCCAAGTCGTCTTGATGGCGCAAAAAGACGTAGAGGGTGGGCACAACCACCAGCACCACCATGCCCACCAAGATGAGCTTCTTGGCCACATGATGCAAGCAACAGGCACACAGACGTGGGTGCCGGCGGCGGCATGTGCTGCACCCGAGTTTTCTGGGGCGGCCCATCGAACGCGCTCAGGGTGAATGTGGTGAGTGAGTTAGGTGAGTGAGAATGTGGTCAGTGAGTTAGGTGAGTGAGAATGTGGTGAGTGAGTTAGGTGAGTGAGAATGTGGTCAGTGAGTTAGGTGTGTGAGAATGTGGTGAGTGAGTTAGGCGAGTGAGAACGTGGTGAGAGTGAGTTAGATGAGTGTGAAAGTGGTGAGTGACTTAGGTGAGTGAGAATGTGGTGAGCGTGAGTTAGGTGAGTGTGAATGTGGTGAGCGTGAGTTAGGTGAGTGTTAATGTGGTGAGAGTGAGCGTGCTGAGAGAGCACGCATACACGAACGTTTGATCGCTTTCTTGATGCAGCAAGAGTGTGCTTCTACGTAACTAACACTATACCAGCTGTGAACTTTAAACTTTACCAGCTGAAAAAGAATTATCGTGCAGTGCAGCCTGAAAAATATCAAAATAACAAGATAAGACTGAGATAATTTCGTTTGAACAGCAAGTCATTTCCTGAGCAAATTTCTCCGAGACCAAGACGTTACATACAAGCAGCGCTACTTCACTCGCCTGCACTGCGTCCCACACCAATGAGGTATAACCGTACACTGAAGTATTGAGTGAAGAGCGTGGCTCTGTAGAATACTTTTGGTCACTTCTTACGCAAGTTACGAGTAATTGGTTAGTTAGCCCGGTAGTTCCATACTTTTAACAACTGCTCGATTTTAGTTTGTGTATGGGGTGACACGATGCAGGCGTCGCTGTTAAGTTCTCGGTTTCAGCCCGGGAGGGAGGCGTTGTACGGTGTGCTCTAATCATGAAATGTTAATTTCGTTTCTGACGACATGAAACTTGGGTCGCAGCCCGAGGATAAACCGCTCGGCCAGTTTCCGTTGCTATTTCATTTTCTATTTTATTCTATCTGATTGCACAGTCTATCATTTCACCAACTTTTAACTTCGTTTAAACTGAGCCGTTTCCAGAGGCAGAGATTGTGCATGAGCCTGGTGACACTTACCTAGATCAATCTTAGCTCGGCTGCCACTGATAACGCGAAACCCTGATAAGATGAGGCGCTGCGTATACAGGATCTTTCTTCTATCGTCTCCTTATCAATAAAATTAAAATTTTAGTTTGCCACTTCATGGGCGTACCAAACTTATAACATTGCTACACCTTATATAAATGCCACTGGTCTTCCCCTGCCATTCTTATCTTAACCTTTCACGGTTAAAGAAAAATCATTCTTAGGTAATCCATACAGAAGGACTTTAGGCGTCATTTTAGGGAGTTGTGTCAGATGTGACACGAAGTGTAGGTAAGAATTGAAAATGTCCAATATTCGCCCTCATTGTAGTACCCCAAGTCACTTTTAACTTCCTATCATTATCAAGCCTCGCTCTAAGCACACTGGATCTTCACAAACCCTTCACACCCTGGTGTGACTCATGAGTCGCATGAAAATGTTGAGTCCTCTCAGGCTTTCGAGTGACCATCGAGAGACTTCTTCCTCTTGTGAAGTGTGTTCGTGTCCGCCGTTGCCGCCAGTCGAATTATTGTTCATCAACCTTTTCGTCGTTTGCAGTTGGTTAACAATAAAGAGAATAGGGGTTCTTGGTACACTGTGCTTCTTGGGAAATTTTCTACGTTTGATTTCCTTCTATTAAACTATTTTAGAAGAACCTGACCTTCAAAGCTTGACGAACCACTCGACACACTTTTGCATTACTTTACCATTACTGGAACGAACTCAAATTTTCCTCCTAGAGTCTGGTAACGAATGCGACGCAAAGAGCACCAAACACATTTAACACGTTCATACTTTTTGCTCATTCAAACCCTCACACAAACAGCACTGTCACCTCTAACCACCTCAAGTTTTTTTTCATTCCAACGTTCACTCAAACCCACAAACCCCAAACATAAAAGGGGTTAGTTTACGACGAGATATTATAATTATATTATATTATAATTATATTATATTATAATTATATTATTTTATAATATAATTCAGTCGTCAAGGCTCGGTGAAGACACGGTCGGAACTCGGCCTACGACCAGCGAGCTAGGACTCAACGCCGAAGTTTGGTGCTCTACACATCCTCACGTGGAGTGCGTTGTCAGGGTAGTCCTCGTCCGCAGTGTCACTTCTCAGTCGCTGATCAAAAGATCGTCAGGCAGGTTCGAACTTGATAAGGACAGAGAAGTCTTCGAATGTGACTCAGATATGCGCTCTATGCTCCAACCACGAGGTGGTCGAAAGATTATCTCTTATCAATGAAGAACTGATTTTACTAAGCAAAATCGATGGCAGACACGAGAAAATGTATACCAGGTTAGCTCAAAGCAGCAGGGCCAGATTTCAACACCTCGGGCGACAGAAAACGTTCAGGACGAAAGCCGAAAACATGGAGCAGGGAGATAAGAAAGCGTGAAATAAAATTTCAAAGAAAACGAAGCTGATAAAATGATTAAGAAGTGAGTAGAGACGTAGCAAGCGCCATCTATCCCTTTCTCGGCAGAGAAAAGTCAACTCAATTTCACTCAACTCGAATCTCTCAACATTGTACGAGTGACGTCAAATATTTGGCTAATAAATACTTTATACGAGTTTACTCGTCCTTCCTTGACCTCTCTCGATGCCAATGGATCCCAAGTGTATTCATACACCTAGAGCAAAGAAATTTTTCGCAAAACTGAGCCTTTCCAACAGAAACCCTGCCGAGGAAAGGGTTGAAGAAGAAGACTGCATCGTCTCAATAGGACGCGGCAGTAGAACATCTGGACTCCCAATTGACTAACATATTTAACATTAAGTTAAATTCAGTTAAGATATTGTTAACTCTATTTCATATGCATTTTAATAGACAGATCAATAGAGCACACGGGCGCTTAGGCGTACCATTGCAGCCCCAACTCAGCCTCTCGGCACATTTTATCTTTCGTCTCTCGACAGAACAAGAATATTCAAAAACTCGACAGAAACTAGAAAAAATTAAAGAACGTTCATTAATTCCAACACGTTTAACCGTTGGGTTTTCAATGCCTCACAACTACTGGCGCGATGAGGGATGTGAGGTTTAAGCTTCCTTTTCCGAGGGAAGTACTCCCTGGTTACGTGAAAATACCTCGCCTGAACCGAGATTCGAACCTAGGTCCTCTCGAGGCCATTACGCTACCAGTACGCCACGGAGCCCACCAGTACGCCATGGAACCGTAAATCGATTAACTGAAAAATACAAACCTCCTAAGATAAGAGTTTAATCAATCGAACGATTGTTTGAAGGGGGGACCGTCCCATGATTTTTCGACACTAAACGAGTTTTCCGGTTTTTAAGCTTATATAATTCAAGAATGAGTACTGAATCATGTGACAAAATTTCACGCAAATCGGACGATTGGTTCGGGAGTTAGGGGGGTGGAAAAAGGAGGGAAAAAGCGGGGGGGGGACTTCCAGACGCTCTAGAAGTGGGACAATTTGGGCACTTAGATATGTTTTTCTATTATATTATTGTATCATATGCATTCATGAATGTAAAAGAAGGCGTAGAAACTTTTTGACACATAATTTTATTTATTGTATTTTTTCATTTTTTATTTTATTTTATTTCTTTAGTAACTAATAAGAATTTGCACCACGATATCCTGGATATTCCTGCTTGATATCATTATTCTTACTATTCCACGCATTGTAATTTATCTCTATACGACCAAACGCATTGATCTGGAAATATATAGCTCTCCTGTGAAATTCGGATTTTCGCAGTTAACAGCTGACTTCATCTACAGTTTTAGTTGTACAGAAATGGTTTATAACTCGTTCAGTAGGAAATTTTAATGCGCGTCAAATTTCGCTTTTGATTATTGAGTTTATTGCGTTTGAAAAAAGATACAGACCTCAGACTTAAAATAAATTAGTAAAATTTTGATTTATTGGAAAAATCGTCATGAAAACGAAAAAATTATTTTTAGCAAAAACGTTAGTACAAATTTTCATTGTACTCATTGAGACGCACAAAATGATATGTGTCCTATTGTCATAAGGCAAATATTGTTTGAGTTTCATTTTTTTGAAAATAGTTCAAAAATATCGTTTTCTTTCGACATCTCGTTTTCTTTCATGAAATCGGAAACTTCCTTACGAGCAAAATGTGTTTCTTTTTTCGAGTTACATACGTCTGCCAAATTTGGAGCACATCTGTCCCATAGGGAAAAACTTTTTGAAGAAATGGGACGGTTCCCTAACACACGTGCTTAAATAATTTAGTGTGTTTTCTGAAATGTAAATTTGTGGCTCACCATGAAGTGCGGCTGGACGCCCCACCACTGCCCACCATGAAGTGCGGCTG
>VOMN01118906.1:0-25245 GCA_014899125.1 Orchestia grillus | reverse complement strand
CCTAGAAATACAGGGTAAATATGTTGTACATAACAATAATTTATCATTTTAAAAAATTCACGTTACTACGTATTATTTTTGCATTATGTACAGAGAGCGTAATATTTTGACCGACTTTAGAAAAAAACGACGTAATAAGTTCTTCATTTTTTCTAAAAAAAATTACAATTTTTTGTATAGTCTCCCCGATTTTCATGTATAACTGTTCAAGCTTTAAAGTGAAAGAAAAATCGTTCAGCAATTTGAGTTTGCATTGAAAATTCCTCGTTGAATGAGCTACGTTTTATTACCTAACGAAGACCGACAAATCAAGGAGAGGATACGCCTCAAGATCAAAACAACACGCTTGTCAAGATCAGCAAATAACTCGAAAAACTATCATTTTTATTGAGTTCCACAGGAACTACGCACGAAAGATGCTTGTTTACGTATCATAGGATGAATTTCAACTGATACCCACTACGTATTTTTTGTTGCACTCTACACGAATTTAAGGAGTGATGGTAGGGGAGGGGGTGAATCTGAAGCGGGATCGTAGACTGAGCTGCTCTGCGGTGAGCGTAAGCTGAGCTCTCTTCTAGTTCATGTGCCCGTGTGCAGCGCGGCAGTCGCAACATTTAGTTAGATCCATTCTAAATAAATTTTATGGTATTAGAATGTATCGTTTGAAGGCCAGCAATATGCAACTTCATTAAAATTGTTTTTTTTCTCTTTCTTTGCCCATAGCGCAGTCAGTTTTTCAATTTTGGTATGTTATAAAGTCTGTAAACTATTTTATGGTAAAAAACAATTTACAGACATTTTAAAAAAACTCCACCGAACGGTCTACAAAATCTTTGTATTTTATAGAATTAATTTTGATTAAAAAATTAATTATTTCTATTTCACATGGTATAGAAGAAAACAACGTTTTAAATACATTTGCTACCCGTTGTATGCCGCAAACATTGGTATGAGATGACCTGTTCATCGGGGTTTCTTTTGTATTTCACAAGTTGAACTTATGAACGCGTGCGGCTACTTTATCCATTGGTAGCCTAGCACTTGCGCCTAAAAATTCCTGTCTTTTGACCTCGCATGAGAGTTTTTTGTGATGAATAACGCTTAGTCCCCAAGGGAACATAGGATAAGCCATAGGCAAGGTTAGGTTAGTCGGGTTTGTCTATCCTATGTTGCGGGCACTGGCGTATCCAGGAGGTGGTACTGTTAGGTTACCTCAGCTACAGCTAGGCTCCGGGACTTCTGTTTTTCTTGCCCCATTTACTTCTTTCCATTGCCATGCCTTCATCGCTGATCATTCTTTATTTTCGCTTCCTCATCTTTCTTAATTTGCTGTTTCTATGCGCAGGAAACCTTGTGTGGAAACGCACCTATGCATAGAATCCACGTTTGCTAAAGTCTATACCAATTGGTCCCTTCTTTTTGTTCTCCTGATACCGCATTTCGTTTGGCGGAGGGGCTTTAAACTAATAAAAAAATTATCCCTAATCCCAGTTATTTGGGAAATATCGATACCAAATTAGTGAGCGAGATTCTGATACTACAATTGTAATCAGAGGGAACTGGTGCGGATTGATTAGATGTACCGTTTCATTTCCAAATGTACTGCTGGTGATGGCTATAATCATGTTGTCAAATCTCAGAGACTCGGTTATCTCGAAAAACAGAAGTGGCCTGTACGGGTACTATAACGCGTCTTTTGTTCACTTTAAATGAAGACATTCGTCCTCTAGGTGTACATGCAAGTTTAATTACCGTTGTATGACATATGCACTACGAAAATGCTCTAGTGATTTGCTTCACATATTGTTGTCGACATTTTGCGTGTCAAGAACATGATTATACGATTATTGTATGAAAGGTTTTACAGTGACAGGTATGCTGGAGTTTGCGAGGGACTGATCACCGCGAAAGAAAGTGATCATATTCATCAGCATTTATTTATCTTATTGTAATATCTCCTGGAGAAAATTCAGCTTAATTTTTAGTGTCATACACTTATTTTCAATCTCAACTTCTTATAAGTTAAAGTAGAATGATAAACAGACTGACTGTTTGCTTGATTGCTTGCGGAGTGGTGGTTCTTTCTCAACTTGTGTTTTCGTTGAAGTAGATATCGCTTTTAAACAGTTCATTTGGGCTATTTTTTTAGCCTCAATAGAACGTTTCTCTCGTGTTGAATAGCCAAATCAGGTATGAAACAGAGAGCATCAGCCTTCCTAGTTTTATGAAAATGCTCGTAGGTACGAAACTTTATAACTTCAGTTAAAAATCATAATTTCAAACTTCGTAGCTAACTCTTCGATACTTCGTTATCAACAGTATTCAGTACACATTTTAAATTATTGTGGTTGGTATTCGGACGAGGTAATAAACGAATGAATGGCTCTTCGTAGAATCTGAGCTGGTCTCTTTGATTTGTCTTCGCGTTCAAGCCTCGTCGATTGAGTCTACCAGAGCGATGTACTAGTGTGATTCTTTGTACTGTATTCGCTCGTATTGATATTTCAGGGAACGCGTGTACAGTCAAATTTGACTGATGGCAGTCGATATCGGAAATGAATCTTTAGCTTGACTCTGATATCCAAATGCTATCACAAATTACGCGCATTTCAATTCTGCCCATTCATTCATGGCTTGAAAGACACTTAATAGGCTACCGGGAAGATTTGTTAACTGAATTTTCTTGTTTGTGTCAAGCAGACTTATGTTAGCTTGTTTATAACTGTTCCAGTCCATGTAGTAGTTTAGGTCTAGGTGTCTAATATCCAATGGTTCTCATTTCGTCCAATATTGAACCAGTGCGTCTATTATTGCGTAGTTATTACCATTATTGCCCTTGTTAATTTCTTCATTTTTGGATTCGTAAATGCAGTGTAACAAAAGGTAGCTCCGATTGTGCACGTTCATTCAGTACTGCATGACTGTTTGCTTTGCAACGTCGCGCCGTTGCGTCTATCATTGTACCAGTCTGTCGTCATGCGCATCGAGTAAGCGCGTCTAGTAGTGCAGCAGTCAGTGTCTGTTAATGCACCTGCGGGCCCATTACTGGGCTCCTATTACTGTGCCAGTGCACTCATTTGGTGCACAGCGCCTTCAGTGCTCTGCTAGAGCTTTATTGTGTGCAAGTGTTCGTATAAGTCAATGCACCTGCAAGTGTTGCTTCGTTGCTAGGTTCAATTTTGAATGAATTGTTTGACATACTGTGTCCATTTGTCCAGTATCTCGACGAAATCTCCATCACTGCTGTGATGTGGGTGAAAGTCTGTGTATGTCTTCGTGTTGATATCCGGATAATCAAAATCGGATTGCCGTTTCAAAAACACTGGCAATGTTTTAAAATTTATGTTAATATTCACTATTTTGTATTTTTTCGTAATGTATTTTTGCTTACGGATTCATTTCATACTTATCGACCTTTAAGTTCGTGTTTCATGTGACACCATTGCCTTCTTCTGAAACGGAGTCCGGCATTTGGGCTTCATTCTGCGCGCCTGTTTAATACAGTTGCTGCTTGTGTTTACTTGATTTAAGTTGAGCTACAGAACTGCAGTTGCTGCTCCAGTTAATACTTGAGGCACACCTGTGGTTATCACGTGCAGCACAAATTCATTCAGAAATTCTGCGAGTGCGTGGCCAGTCTTCTCTTTTCTAGACACCTGCTTTTTATACGTATTGATTTGAACATTAATTAGGTACTAGGTGAGAGTTTTGAATTTACATGCAGTTGAGAGCATCATCGAGGCTAGTTCGTTTACTACCCTCTATCGGTTTATCGTGCTGTTGGTTTTATTTTTCATTTAACATTTCGAGTACGACGTGCGTCATATGTGGTACACGCGATCATCTTACGTAACCGTAGGGCTAACACATAGGGATACAAATTTTTAAGTGTTCATGAAATTTTTCATTACTCGAATAAGCTAGTTGGATTAGAAGGAAAATAAGTAGGATAACCAAATTTGTGGAAACAAAATCCTTCGCTTTTATATCCACAAAGGAGATATTTGTCGACATGAAATTTTCCCTGTATGGAGAATCGCACTTTAAGTGTAAAATTATTTCATTTTTCTGTCTTGGGTATATCCATATGTTGGATTTGATATATGCTTCCAGTCTACCTGACATATCCCTGTTTTACTGCCGTCGCAAAGTGGGCCACCTCGTCCACTGGTGAGTGTTGGCGCACGCATTGTGTTGGCGTTTGTGGTCAGCTCGCAGCTACAACCGGTCCCAGGGCAGCACCCGATCTGGTTATGAGTGATGCTCGCCATCTGCTTTTTGTGGCGAGTGCTCGGGTGTACTGGCCCTGCTTACGAGGTGTGTTGCCAAGCGGGTTCTGTGTCAGCGACCGTCGAGCGTTCGCCGCCGCTCGGTCTCTAATGGAACAAAGGGAGGGATCGGTGAGGTAAAAGATGTGCCTATTGGATCACCAAGGGTTGTAGTCTCGAGTTGATCTTTTGGTGTAGCAGCTATTTACGAACACTGCACTTGGCCGTGCGGATTTATACGCTTCGAACGATGAGGCTAATTTTGCGAGTTCGTTGGTATTTTCAAGAAAATTTCCCTGTTATGTTTTGCATCAACGAGCGGAGAAAATGTGAAATGGTCTATTTAGAAAATGTCTAAATTGTGGTCATGTAACGAAAATGCTAAATTGAAGCTTATCAAATAAGTTACAAAAGAACGGAAGAAATTTAAGTATAAAATATAAATCTTTAGTTAAGAAATTCGAATTAATCATTCAGATGTTGGATTAACTACAAGTTTTTGCTTACATATTATATCGTAGTATAAAATTATAATTTTAGCTATGGCCGTCAGTTGAATTTCGCGGTGACAATTTATTTCATTTTACGTCGCTGAAGTTTTCAACTTCAGCGTTACGGACGCTGTCCTGCACCGATGAGTGCTCTGAAAAAATGATCAATGCTAAATAATATAATATTAGAACATTACTTTCGTTTATATAATTTTCACTATGATCTATATTGATGTTAAAATACCATAGGCTTAGATATCGTACCTGAACCATTTGAGCTCAGATCTATCAAGTTTTAAAGAGATTGTGACTCATCAGAGCTCTACGACTATGATGTTGACCTATATTTATGCACTGGTGAGATCATTTTTTTTTTGTACTGCAAAAATATTTTTAACATCAGTTGTAAAAGTGAATCCGCTAAAGTTGAGTTCGATATTGTGCTTTATCGTTTGAGCTTCCGTTTCGTAAGTATAGATACATTACTTAAGCAATTCTTCAACCATCTCATGTTTTCGCACTTCATGACGCGTAAGGGACGGCAAAAACACCCCCATATTCGTATATAACCATATATTTATTGCAATTACAAGCAAATTAATGATCTAATTGTACGCAACAACTTAGCTAAATCATCAAATAAAAATTATCAACAACGAGGGAGATGACTATTTTGATAATATTCTAAGGTCAGATGAGACAAAATTCGACAAGTTTGGCAATAATTCCAATAGGACTACTTGCCGAAAATCGAATACTTCCATCCAACGATGAAACACCCGGCCCATAGTGAAGTATAGCGGTAGAAGCATCATGCTATGGGGTTGTTTTTCCTCTGCAGGCCTAGGACGACTCCATGTCAATAAAGGAACCGTGAATTCGACCAATAACTGCGAAGGGTTGTCAGAACATTTGATGCCTTCTGTTCTGATACTGGGGTTGAAAAGAACTAGATGGGTGTTGCAACAGCATAACAACCCTTAAGTTCCGTCTACACTATCAAACTTCATCAATCACGAACACGCCAAAACGCAAACTCTTCTGAAACGTGTCCAGACTGCATTTGGCTGCATGAAGTTGTACGAGTGCAGAATGTAACAATTTGAAAATGTAAACAAACTACTCTGCTCTTTGAATATGTGTATAGAGTTGATGTATGATAGTGTTTCAACTTTATATCTTGGTAGTTGTTAGTAATGTAGGTGTTATTTTTATATAAGTAATGAAGTTTTTACTCGTGTTTGAAAAATCTGAACCCGTTGATCTTCTAGCAATGCCATGCCGGTAGTCTGCCAATTACAATTTATGCAGCTGCCAGCTACTACCGGTTACTACTCATGCGAAATTAACTAATCCTTAATTTAAATAGGTTCATAGGACAATATTAAGCTGTAATCAAGTGATAAAATTACCAAAATAATGTTTTCCCATCAAATCAATTCATTTGCACAATATATACGTGAACTATACATGAAAATTCAAACGGTGGCACCCCAGTGTGGCTCGGGCGTGAAGGCCCAAACATCTCCAAGGCATAAAAAAGTGAGTGTTTACTTCTCTACGAAAGTTTGTGTTCGAGTTTTCCAACCGAATGGAAAACACACCGAAATTTACCAGCCAGCTCAGTGTTTTTGTGTTCGCGGACAGTTGACGAACACCAAATTCGCTCCAAAGATTGATAGTGTGGACGAGGTTTAAGCGCAAGTCGAAATACACTTCTGAGTGGCTCCGCAGTTAAAGGGGGCAGGGTTTTAGACTGGCCTTCTAAATCGCCAGGTCTTAATCCAATTGAAAATGATTAGAAACCTTTGAATATTAGATTTGGAGTGAGGAGACCACCAAATCTGGTTGAATTGGAACAATTCTGTCTTAAAAGCTGTTGCACCTAATATGGGCTATGCGAACTAGGATTAATATAGTTGATGTTGTGCTACCAATATTTATTTGCCGCCCTGTTTTCCTATTTTCGTTGTTTAAACATTTCCAAATTTCTTTTTCACTAAACATAACCTAACATATTTGATCTTGCCCTTTCTTATGTAGGACTCACTATTCTCCAAGGGTTCCCAAAATATGGTTAATAGCGAAAAATGTAAATTATTTTTTCCATTAGGAATACTTATTTGATCCACTACAGTACATGTTTTTAGTTTAATATGCATAATAACATTAAACCTTTATAATCACGAAAAAAATATTTTTCTGCTCCATTACTTCGAAAGTTTGAAGTAATTGAAAAATATGCATTCGATGCTTGGACTAAAATTATCAACAATGAGGGAGATGACTATTTTAATAATATTCTATGGTCAGATGAAACGAAAGTCCTGTTCAAGTTATAGCAGTTATACGTTTGTATTCACACTGTCAATGAATAGTTTCGTTAAGTCGTATTGTATATATATATATATAACAGAATACACGGAAATTTTGGTAATTTAAAATTAACCCATTTAGCGTTTTTGTGATAAAACCTGCAGGGTGGCTCCTTTTGCACATGTTCAAAAATCTAAAAAAAATCCGCTAGATCCACAATAGCAATCACAGAAAATTTTCTATCATAAACTAAACTAAGCATATTCTTATCCACTAATAGTTCGAAACAGCTGATTCTTTGGGAGTCCCACCACCATTAGCTCACACCCACTGCCGCAGCACTCATGGATTTTTTGATACCCGGAAACCCGGTGTTGATAGCGCCATCTTGACGGTTATACATCCAAACAGATTTCTCCGTAGTCTTCCAAATGTTAACAATGATGTAGATAGGAAAGTATTTCATTGCGTTCGTTATGATTAGTGTATGTAATGCAAACAGAGCTATTTATGAAAAGTAATTATAAACCTAAATGATCTTGCAAATTTATGTTAACTATGTATATCCTTAATTAATGACATTATCCACTCTCGTCTCATTCGTTTTTCTCGGCTTTCAGACTTCGTCATTACAGAGTAACTACTTTTCCTAGCGATATTCCCCCCTGATTACAATAGTACTTACCAACTGTAGGTCAGCTTCAGTGCACGTCGAAACATCACACCCGGACTGCACGGGAATTAGGAGGAGGAGGAGGGACTTTTTCAAGACTATTTAATTGAAAAAATGGTGTTTTGCCCATATTTCTTCTACGTTGAATGAACTAAGTTTCTTTGATGTTGGTCAAAAATTCGGTAGTTATTTCACTTTGAACTAAAAAAATTCAATATCACCACATAAAGCACAAACTCTTTCCATCACTTCCAACTAAAGTACGTCCAAGCACCATAAATTCAGCGAAAAACAAATTAATAATTGTTCTCATATGGTGCTGGGTGTGCTACACTTGCACTAGACATTGTCACACGTGTTGGGAGAGGAGCGGGATAGTGAACGCGTCTACGTTCTATTCCTTAGTTTCTTGTCACGGAGCAACCGAACTGAGCAACCACCTCAACAGTCTGATGTGCACTACCTGTCCGGAAACTTAAGAAGTCTATCCTGTACCAATTTGGATTTCTTAATTTTTTCATGACTTTTTTGCGTTAACATGAATTGAAAAAAATATTTCACCGGTCTAGTTTTGTATTGAAAATCCCCATAGAATGTGTTACGTTTCACTATAGCAGGCCGAGAATTCTAGGTGATACATTTCAAACTAAAAAGACGCAAATTTTCTAGGGAGCAAAGTAATGAAAGAACTTGAGTGGTATTAAATATGAATTACATGAAGAAAACATTTAATTTTATTTATAAGGCATCACAATGATACTTATAAAGTGCAGGTCAGCTTCAAAGCACAACGGAACACGAGCACTGGGGTTGCGTGGAGAGGGCTGAAAAGGATATTTTTAGCGATATTTTCAAAGCAAGATAACTCATCAGTTCACAAACTGGAGCATTGCGGATTGTCTGATTAGGTGCGTTCAAGTAAAAAATATTTTTCAATGTTCTATTCAGTACTAAAACAATAAAAAATAAATATACAGCGAAAAAATTATTTTCCGTCACTTTTTTCGATTACGATTATTCCAATACAAAGAGCACTACAGTCGACTTTGCTTACTCGTTTTGTTTTAACTTACACTCAAACCCGTAGAGCTATCGTAGCAAATGACCTCTTACGTCAACAGGTAAACGAACACTGCCTCTCTGGCGACTTCGGGCAGATTACGAAGTAGATTTTCACGCTGCCGAACGTAGGTAATGGATGAAAGACTGTTCTACAAGTACAAACACACGAGTTTACCTTGAAACTTTCTCATCTTTCTCGACCAAAAACTTGGTCAGTTTTGCGCGTGCAGTTGTGATATTTTGATATTCTTATAAAGAAGATTCTAAAACGTTTTGCCACATAAAATCAATATTTCGAACAGTTTTTTTTCGAAAATTCAAAGAACAGTCTCATTAATGATAAGTCAAATCGAAATTTCATGGCGCTAATAAAAAGCCAATTCAAGACTTGATTTTGGCAAATCATGCCCGATAATTTAAGTATCTTTGGAGACATTGTGCCACGTAAAAAACGTGCTGCCATATTATCTTTTCAATATGCAGTATTGTATTATAATGATGGCTTTTCGTATAATCATAATTTCATTTTTCTTAGTAATTATTTATTCTGTTCTCAAATTCTTGAGCCAATCCATCATTCGTTGCGCATTTCTGCATTATCCATGTTTTCGCTAAGTAAATGCATTTTCTCATAAAACATGGATTAATGTTAGAACATTCTTGACCAACTTTGTCTGTGCCTATGGCAAATGGAAAAATAACTAGTAAATTTGACGTTGGTCATGATAGGCAATGATATACAGCTTACGCCGAGGTAAAGATTTTACATTGAACAGTTTTAACAGACCTAAATAGCTTGAAAAAATCGTTCTCACAATTGTCTTACATTTCTGGTTCTACGTTTGGCAGATAAAATGAAATATTGCAAGGAAAGAACTATTGGGTCAATCTGCCTGTACATTAAAATACAAAACATTTTAAATTATTTTTTGAAGCTTATAATTATCAAAGATTAAATAAATATGAACTTTTTATCGTCCTATTTTCATGGTGAATGAAGACAATTTTCAAAATCGACATAACAATTATCCGATTCAATAAAGTTATTGGTTTTGTATTTCTCCGTTTTCAAAAATGCCCTAGGAAATCTTTTATTGAACAATTTTGTTGCACGCCACATGCCTTAACTTCTTAATTGTTATCTGCTTTCACCAATCAATGCCTATTTATCTCTAATCAATGATCAAATTCTTGAATAGGCAGCGCAAATATTAAAAAATCGCACGTTTTGTTGCTCGGGTAATTGTACCTTGCGAAACTTTTAGTCCGGCAAAAATATATTGAATTGTTTTTTGTAAAATGTAATTTTAAAATGTGTTCAAAATTAGGTATTCGAATTGATAATAGCTCGTATATGACATTAATTATAATCGTGGCTAATTCATGGTAGTGCACTCCGTTTTCCGACATTCTAACGCTGCGTGATGGCTGTGTCGTTGATGATGCCAACTACTGGAAGAAACCAAGGCATAGTACATTGAAAGTTTAGTGCTTATAAGTTTATTTTGGTTCATCTCATTGGGAATTGAGGATAAAGAATGCGTGCGGAACTCCTTACGTGAACAATCGTAAGAATTTCAGTGTACGATGATTCTTTTTCGAGTTGAAATTTAAATAAATCAATATGAACCGAGTATTTGGTCAATGTTGAATTTTGTGAAGTTTCAAACCTTATTCAGTCTGCATCTACTCTTTTAACACGTTTCCTGCGTTAGGCTGCTTCATAGTTGGGTTGTTCTGAGTTAGGTTAGGTTTCAATTCGGTGATTTTTGAAGTTAGACGTGCTTTCTTCTTAATCTTTTCTCTTTACTCATAAAAACGGGTTTCGTCGTTTAATTACTCAAATATGAGGGTTTTCTTTCAACGCTATCAAAATATGAGTGTTGACTTGTAAGCAAAGCATTACGCAACAGCGGAATGAATTATTTCGTTGGCACACACGTGGCCTAATACGCGTGGAGCGTGTTAACATATTCTTGGTACACAAAACTGTGAATAGCATTTCTTCCATAATAGCGTTTTTAACTCGTAATTTTAATGTTCAAACCCATATTTTTTTGTTTATTATTAGTTCTGTAAAATGGTAGAAGAAATATTTTTCATCATCGAAATGAGGCAGGACTTTTTCAAAATAGTCGATATGCCCGCTTTAGAAGTACATTAACTTTGTAATTTTCCTATTTTTTGATAACTTCATATTATACTGTTGCGCTATAACATTGGGCGCATTCTTTTGTGTCAATTGAGGTAATTTATTTATAAGTTGCACCTTTTTCCCACCCTGCTTTTTTCTAGAAAGATGTTGGAGATAGTTTATTAGCGTGTATTGGAGGTCAACCACTCCTCGACGAGTCTTGAGGCACGAGACGCTGTCGAAAGCTTCAGTGCCTAATGAACCCCTTACCATCATACGTTTGAGACTAAAGGACACTTCATGCTTATCCCTGCTCAAATGGCAGTGCTTATTGCCAGCCCAAGGCTGGAGTTTTGGTACGCAATTCGATTGGCCGAATCCTTCAATATTCTATTAACAGTTGCAGCGGCGGACTAAACGGGGTAGAAACGCTCGCATCAGCGAACTAAAACGGGGGTGATGTAGTCCAATAGTGCCGTATCTGTACATGCAGCACCGCATAATGTTTTAAAAAGCTTCACGGACTTATTACCTGACGAAAAGACAGATCAAACTATAATTTTTTGGATTGCGTTCTGAGATCGACCAAGTTGGTGATATTCAGGCGTCCTAATTATTCTGAAGTCCGTTGAAACGAGGTCCGTTGATGTGATCGTCAACTACATGTCGAGAAAGAAATAAACATGTCGTACAACCGACCTTTTCCCGTTTGAGTGTATTTGTGATATTTCGTTTTTTAACATTTTTGTCTTGAATATGGCTTGAAAATGAAAATTTTGGATAGGTTAGCTAAGTTTGTCTATCCTATGTTATGGTGACTGGCGTCCCCAGGAAGAGAATGATTGGTTGGTTGGCTCTGCTCTAGCTAGGCCTTCAGGACTCCTCTATATTCAGCGCCCACTTTCCTTCTTTTCATTTTCATGCCTTCTTTGCTGATTATTTTCAAATCTTTTCTTCCTCTTCTTTCCAAAGTCAATTCTAAATGGTCCATTCTTTTCGCTCTCTTGAGATCGCATTCCATGTGGCAGAATTTTAAAATAAATTAATAACTGTGACGATAGTAATAATTCTATCTTCAGATGCTTCGCTAGTGTCAGAAGACTTTCGTTAGCTACTGTTGTGGTATCGTAATACTCTGCCGAATCTAATATTTAATCCGATTCCAATTGAAAATGCAACTCAGCTAGTAGGAGGTACATCCTCGTAAATTGCGTTCATGCAGTTTTATCGGTGCCTGGTTCTCCATTGCCTGAGAGACTGTTTGCTAATGAATTCTTTAGTTAAAATTCGCTAACCATTTGATGAAGTCCCTTGAGTTACCATTTCGTATATTTCTCTCCGTAACGATCCCGTGTTGATTCAGTTGAATCACTTGCCTCACCTTAACCGCTTGGCAAACCCACGCCGCCGAAAGAGATAAACTGGTCGATAACGGGTTAAACTGGCCTCGGCGCAAAACGTGTACTTTCTTTTGGTACTGTTGCGATTGTGAGATTCGATCTGAACAAGGTTCACAGGACGGACTGTGTCAGTTGAGGCTGTGAGATACCTGAAGTGTTCGTATTGCATTTAGTGTCGCTGCTAGATTTAAACAAGGAAACTACTTTAGATAGGAGAATTCCAGAATGTTAATACGAGGTTTTGTGGTAGTAGCACGCTGTGAAACTTTCGTTGTGCTTTGCACTAATCCATTAAAATAATCACATTTTTATACTAGTAAGCTCGGAATAGTGAAACCGCTTTCGGTAATCAGTGCAGCTTCTTTTGACCGTTTAGTTACTTTTTCGTTTTTTTTATTACAAACCTTGGAAAATTTACAAATTTATTCTGGCAAATTTTATTCGGCTGCTCGTGATGTTACGAGATGATTATGTGACAGCATGTCCTAGTGCTGAACACTTTTTAGTTGAAGAGCATTTTTTTCAGTTGAAAGATCTAAATTACTCCACATCTTTATAGCGGTGCTCTGAAGGGGAGTATTCTTCTGCTTATTTCGTTTATTTTTTGCATCTTGTGGCATGAATATGATCCTGAAGTTTCACTCGAGAGGTATGCGGAGCGTCTCGTCGCAAAGCTTAGCGCTACTCCTCAGTGGTATACTAAGCTACTTTGTGAATCATGAAAATTTAAATTCGTCATTAAAAGTAGGCAGTCTATAGAGACGACTAGTGCTTTTACCTTTGCTTTTATTTCTTACATTTGCAACGAACACGTTTTGTGTGACAAGTGTTGTCGATTAAACTTAAAACCATTTGCTTGCTTGAACTTCGGTGCAGCACGCGTGGTATGTAGGCACAGGGGTTCAGCTCCGGCCTCCGACTGTGTAGGCTCTAGGGCGCAATGCTGGTGTGCTTGGTGGTGGTCCACGTC
The DNA here is from genome assembly GCA_014899125.1 of Orchestia grillus. Taxonomy (NCBI): domain Eukaryota; kingdom Metazoa; phylum Arthropoda; class Malacostraca; order Amphipoda; family Talitridae; genus Orchestia; species Orchestia grillus. The sequence goes on along the minus strand of VOMN01118906.1, from coordinate 11,928 downwards.
AGTATCGGGAATAACCGCTTCTTGCTTAGACCAATCAAATAATTGAGTTAGACATGGCAGGGTTGTCTATTTGACCGGTAATTTTTTGTGCCTGGTTTTGAACTTTGTATGCCTCGTGTAACATGCGTTAAGCTGTTCAGACCCTCTAAAATGTGTGCTTTGTATACTTGAACGAGTTCTTCAAAATCTTCCAACTCTCTTGCCACTGTGTTTTGCGCCATTATATCGAGTTCCATTTAGATTTCTCCACAATGTTAAAAACCTGTGTTTTTAACACAGGTTTTTAACATCTGGGACATACAGTATCTGGCTGGGCGCTTAGAAAGGACAATTTTTTTTTGTTGGGATATTACTTGAATATACTATCTCCATTGTATGTTACAATTCAGGGTTTTTTCTCTTGTACCCATTTTCTTCAACGAAGTAGGTATGCTAGTACTTCATATAGCTCTCCACTCTCATCAGCTGGCCCCACTAGTCCGTCTCTTGTCAATTTCGTAGCAGGTACATTTCAAGCCTTGTGGCCGACTCGCCCGAACTTGCAGCTGTTCAACTCTTGATGTGATTATATTAAATTTTTACTTGATGAATATGCTCGTCGTGAACACGCCTGAGCGGGCGTGGTTGCACGTACAGCTGTCCTGCATCACACCTTACCGTGCATACTTCTCATGTGTTATATTTGAGTGTGAACTGTTAACGAAAATCGTGGATCACATCAAGTACAACTTACGCGAGTCGCGTGGCATGTTGACAAATGTGTACGATGATTTTCGTCTGATTGAGGTTCTGTCCTATTCTGATCATTTTTCGTCTTCTCCCGAAATGCTTAGTCACGGTTTGTTGAGTCTGAAAACGTTTTTTTTCTTCCGGAATATTACAAGGAAGGTTCACAAAAAAGAACCTTTATTAATTCCAACACGTTTTATCGTTAAGTTTTAAATGCCTTACAACTACTGGCGTGGTGAGGGATGTAAGGAATATGTGGTTTAAGCTTCCTTTTCCGAGGGAAGTACTCCGTGTTTAAGTGAAGGGCCTGAGCATGGATTCGAACCCTGGTCCTCTCAACTGCGAGGCCATTACGCTAACCAGTACGCCATGGAACCCACGGAGCCCAGTACGCCGCAAGAAGAAATCGATATCCAATAAGTTCTGTATCGCGACTCCAAAGTTATAAAATTAAAAATTTATGATGCTGACGAGGTTCTTGTGTCAGTACAATCTTCAATCTTGGGTTGGAATGGTCGCCCATTATGGCCGATACTGATAATAGACAGGTATAAGAGAACCCTTGAGATGATGGAGACTTCGAATGTCTGTATCTGTTTCTTTGATGTTCTCAAAACATTAAGGTGAAGGATATGTATCTTGATATTTGTGCTCTGTAGCATCTTATAACGATTCCATGTACCTGAAAAATGCTCGTATTTTTTTACCACTAATGGCTTCGGACGAGCAGTCAAAACTATTTTTAACGATCATCATTCTAGCTCAAGTTTCACGTCAGAATGATCAATTCGGTTTCATCTGTTGCTTGATGCATGAAATGCCTGCGCGAAACATAGTGTTACCAGCTCAAGCTTGGTTTTCTGAGGAAAATTGTACTAGCTTCAATTTGGGTTCTTGTCCAAAGTAAAAAGGCCAAGTTCAAAATATAATCGGACCAAATGATCAACGTTTGAGCCATTCCATAAATTGTAGAAAAGTTATTATTCAAATTACGCTTAATGTACCATAGTGTACGCTAGGAGTTAGAACCGACACGCCCTGGTTTCAAGTCAAGCCCTACAATACTGTACTGAGTGAAGCCGTTCAAGATTGCTCGTGTCTAGCCAGGTGCGATGTATGTAGAATGTTAAAATTCCATGTCACTCTTACGTTCCATTGAATAGATGAACTAACCATCGAATAGAATTCAAAACAGCAATTGAAAATACATGTGCGTAAAAAAAGAACAGAGGCACTGTTAATCTTGAAACATTGTTATTGTAGACTTCCAGCATGTAGCTGACTCATAGGCTTTCGAAATTGTGCGTGTAAAAACTCAGACGATGTCTCCACGTGCAATGGCTAGTGAGTAATTTTTTATTTTCAGGCTTAGGACAGGTGACACATGTGCTTTTGAGCAGCTTCTGCTGGTTCTGTTTACTATATATCCTTTTCCTCGAAGTTATTCTCATCGTAGATATTTTTTTGGAGTTAATATCGTCGAAGCCTTTGAAGTTCGTTGAATATTTTGCGTAGTTTCTGACACAGCAGTTGATATGGCCGCACGATTTTAGCTGTTACTTTAATTATTGTTACAATGTGATGGAACTTTATTTATTCTGTTGGAATATTGTTTCCCATTAGGCGCCAGGTGTATGAATTATAAATTGGAAAATGTTTTTTGAATTTTAAATTGTTAAGCTAGCTCACTTATGCTAAGTTGAATGTGTCATGTTTCATTTCATTTAGTGGCTTGAAAAACAATTTGTCTGTGATAGAGCTTTTATTCAACAATAGTTAATTAAGGGGCCGTTCTTAATTGTCAGTTAATCTCATTCGACTTAAGTAACACCCGTTAGATTCGTTTCTGGGAAACAGTGGAACATTCTCTAAGAATGTGATGGATAGTACGACGTCCTCTGATGAAGTATCAGTATTTGTTTAGCTGCATGGCTTTAGAGCAAGTAAAATCTTCGGTCATTAAGATATAGTGTTTCTCAGTGAGATCCTCCTGCTGGTCTACTCTCGAGACAGTTCCTTCATTCTCTGTTTGAACCTTGATTTTTACACGTGTATGAATGTGTATATATATTGATACACGTGTAAAAAATATATATAAATATTTAGTTTTCGAAAGTCTTAACGTCTCCGCATGCGAAGACTCGGTAATTGTTTCTTGATGTGAGACACGTGTCGATTGCTTGTTCTATTGGAAGCAACTTTTGGTGGTTTCAATAATATCTCGTCTTTGTGATAAACTGTGGTATATATGTTCAGTGGCGGACTTCGGTCTTGGTTGCTTTTGGGGAGTTCGAACATTGCCATAATTTTAGTTCACGTGAAGCGCATTAGTAGGAGCGTCGAGTAGAGATCTCAGTTTGTCTTCGACTCGGTTTATTTAATTTAGTATCACAGTACCATTACGTAACAGATATTTTAAATTATTTTATACGGTCGAAATATAACTGCCTTACTAGATGGGAAATGCAATTTAATTTTATCGAGTGCGAGGAAGTTCTCATTTAATTTTAAACAATTATAATTTTAACGATTCGTATCACATCACGATGAACAACCATCTATTAAAACAATCGCAATTTGGTTTCGTTTTGATATGCGTGTTAGGTAAGATTACAGGTCTTTCTGTTTGGAAAACTGATTATAGCACTTACTTATTATTTATTTCATAATAAATAATTTTCCTATGTCAACTGTTGTTAAATCAATCTTCTCAAGGAAAGATGAGTTTTCTGTTACATTGTCCCTCGAATAAACCTTTCGTTAATCAACTAAACCGAGGAATTAAGTATGCATGAACTTATTTATTCGAAAAGCATGTAGTTTGCTTTTAATCTTGAACCCCTGAACCCTGAAGAAACAAAATCGGAAGGAGACCTCCCAGTTGCAGTGATCTCAGCTGACACAATCACAAACATTAAAACCTTGATGTCGATTCACTCTTATGCCATCCACTGACGCATCACTGCTCCAAACTCACTCTGATGATTGAGACTTGTCTGTAATTCGAATTACTTCTCATCAGCGACCGAATTAGCAGCTTACCAAATTTGTTCACCATGAGATAGTGGCTGTGTTAGCATTAATTGAGTTTCCTTCTTTCATGAATGGTTGTAAACTCATGCTATTCCTGAATTTTTAGGGGAAGGTATTTAAATTCTCATTTAAGAGTTGACGCATTGAAGTCAGACCTACAGTACCTCAGTCTCTGCGGCCAATTTTCTAGCAGAGCTGCGAGGATCTCTTCTCGACATTTTTCACGATTTTGATATGTTGCGTTGTCCAAACGGACCATCATCTGCCTTAGCCATGTCCCTTGCGAGTTGTACCAGTTTTTTAAACCTTTTTAGAGCTTTCCATTCCGTTTCACGACAACCATTCAATATTTTTGCGAAGGACGAATCCGACTTACTTTTTATATGAGAGAATACGACAGCATTTCGATCAACAGCCGTAAACAAAACGGTATTTTAAATAGTATAACTCCGAAGTATGAAATCAACGTTATTAGTTTCAAGGTGAATTAAATATCATAGATAACTCTGCAATAAACAAATTTTTAACCTTAAACTACGTTGCTATAGTTCGGGGTACCCTGTTTACTACTCCATATCCAAAAATAGGCGTAATTGTCGATACCGTGACTGGTTGAAGCCAAGGGTGTGAGATGGTAGTGTACATTATTATTTTGAGTACCGCACACAGCAGTTACCTGAACTTCATTTGCACTTGCATCGCAGTGAGGGTATGGACTGATAGAGCAAGGTATGTGTACTGTGTAGCTTATCTGAACGATCGTTACGGATCTCCATCCCATCGATGTGTGAGCAGTTGTGTTTACAGAAGTAAAACGTCGGCTCCCCTCTCATGTTTTACTCTCATTCTTGTGTTGAACACTTGGGTTGTGAAAGTAAAGTTCATTCTCCATTTCTTTTCAGGAGTTTTATTCTACTTCTCCCTTTTTTTTCATTTGGTGGGCTCTCACGCCTTCGTACGTATATTTATTTCATTATCCTCTTCTACGTGTCTATGTAGAATTAACTTCAGATACTTCAGAGAGCAACTGTAGTTTTAAAATGCATTATGTATTTGTGATATTTTGTGGCTTTATCCTGAGTGCCGGCTCCATTAAGGTGCATCTCTCCTGTTGTACGTGGGAAAAATTCGTGATTACGGGCTCTGCGAAGTGAAAAGAGCAACTTTGAACTCTGCGGTACGGGTCCAAGTTGACCCTTCGATAAATTTAATGCAGGATTTCGTTAGAAATTGGTTATAGCTCATGTGTATTTTGAATTGACTCTTACCTAACTTGGGACTCGATGCACAACTCAGGCTCGAGCCGTATGCGCTCCATGACCAAGGGAAAAAAGCGAGCAGGCCTTGACGCAGTCCAGTGCTCATCATTTGCGTCGCGCTTCAGTGGTTCGGTTCTCGCCGACATTTTGAAACATCGCCTTTCATCGTCCTTGCAGGAAATGATATTCGAGTTGAAGAGTGCCGAGACCGTTTTGCCATGCTGCTCTAGAGAGATAGGATAAGAATTTTTCCTTTTCAGTTTGGTGTTAAGCCACTGTTATAATCGCGGATTGTGTGTTATTGATGTATTGTAAATGTTTCTACATTGGGTTCGACGAGGTCGGATGGGTATGTGTTGGGAGGCTGGCGACTGAACCTACATGATGTCTTGTACTGCAAAAAATCGACTTCAATGTCAAAAGGTAGTAATTTTACCATTAAAAAACAACGCGTTCAAGTGTTGAGCATGTACAATAGCTTACATTCTGTATATTTCAGCAGCTTTTTTATTCTTTGTAGATTTCTTGCCAATACTGACATCAAATAAATAGCTAATAGTATGACAAAAATTACGAAACGGTGCGACGGAAGGCTCCGAAGTTTTACCTTCAGAGTGCCAGTGTGCCTAGCAGTGCACTACGCTAGCTCACTGCAGCTCAACTGGCCGTACTTCGTACACCGTCTCGTTGTTCTCCCCTACCCCCGTCCCCCTGCCGTCCTAAGCCGTGGATGTGTGTGTGCATGTGTGTGTCTCGTGTCAGTGCCACGCTTTGTCGCTCGTATGACCCCTGTCTCCCTCGCCTGCTCTGCTCCCAGTAGTTCCCCATTGGCCCTACTCCTCACCCCACCCCAACCCCCCCGACGACCCGTTGTATCGACCTCGCGGCTCGTGTTATAGAGCAGAGGTCACCTTACACACCCACACCCTCCCTTCCCTGCCGCCTCTTTATCTTTCTTACGGTTCCCTCCCCACTCGCCTGCCACACTCGCTCACTTAGACCTCGCATGACAGTTGGTACTGCCGCCTGTGCGGGTCACCCTTACGTGTCGCTAGTCTCTGCTTATTTTTAACCTCTCCTTTCTGTGTTCCTCTGCTCCGTTCCCTCCGTTTTAGCGGGACATGATCCCACTCTTGTGTCTCCATCGCCCGGGTCTTTTCTTTTCTCTTGCCCGCCTTTTTGACCAGGAACGAGTCCCTCGCGCTTTTACTTCATCTGGGGCCTTGTGTCTCGCAGCGCGTGGTTGCGGGTCACTTACTGCTTTGTGGCTCTCGCCTGAGTTCTTGAGAAACTCTTGGAATGTTTTCCGTGATTTATTTCTGTAACTCTTTCAGACATTTTTATCTTATGCGCGGGTATTTTCTATTTACCGGAGGGAAATTTATTTGAGGTAAATAATCATCATTACGAGTCAATTTTTCTCAATCTTGGCTATCTCATAAACTACCAGGTCTAGAGTTCGAACTTATAATAACGAAGTGAAGCTGGAAGCGTTATGTTAAACTTCATTCTGAACAAGAAGAACTGAAACTAAAAGGATTTTCTTAAAAAAATTCTGACTCCTTTCAGACACGAGGTGTGTATCAAGATGCATTACTTATCCTCACGCACATGGAGCGATTTCCTGTGAAGCTCGGAGCAAAGAGCGACGAGCTTAGCGAGGAATTGTATGAGGACACGAGAGGTGGAAACGAGGTATCAGGGACGCTGGGATGTTGTCATGATGGCTCGTTACAGTTACGGTCAAGAGAGACCTTGCTGAGCGTTCTAGGAGTTGGAATAGACGAAAACTTCGGCTTAATGTCTTGAATTTTGAAAAACGACCGAGTATCCAATTTACTTATGCTTGAGCCTGTAAATGCCCACATACATTTTTTTGCATTTAAGGAATGAATTTTTTTAGGGAAGAATTTTTTATTTGCAAAATCTTCTTCGGAAGAGGAATATTGGGAAAAATCAACTGAAAATGCGTTCAGTTAATTAAATTATAAAATGAGTTTTTTTAAAGTGAACTTAGCACTTAAAACTAATTTCATCTAGAGAAACGGGTGTCATTTCAGATTCATTTGAGTGCTAATTTCTAAATCGGCCGAAAGCACCTGGACGACTTTTTTTTGTAACGTAGTATCGCTGAAATATTTGAATTGAAATTGGTCAATGTAACTCGTTTCTTAGTTATGCATCTACGTAAACTAAATTCATATTGATAATTTCTTTGTCATTTTTCATGAAGTTTGATCCCTGTCAAGAAAAAAATAACCTACAACTTATACTTTGTTAGAAGCATATGATGAACTTGAAGCTGTACAAATTTAGCAGTGAGGTGAAACGAAACTCCTGTAGGTCGGAAACTCATTTATTGTTGTACTAGAAAAGGTTTCAAGTGATGCTTGACTCAGAAACAAGAGTAGAATTGTTTTTTCATATCTCTAACGGGTCAAAGTACGTCTACTGTAAGATCGCTTGTATTGCCCTATGTGGAATGCTAATGGTTTTGCAAATCGTTTCTTGTATTTTCCGTTTTTCGCTTCATATGAAAATGGAATGGGTTTGATTTAGTCTCATTTTCGCTTATATTTCACTTCGGGAGGAGAATATGGCGTTTTCCCTCTTCCGTTTGTACGTATACGTTTTGTTTCTTTCACATCATTGGCTGCATCATTCCACGGAGATAAATAACTATTCAACTTCTACCAATTGTGGCTGACTTGACAACATGAAAGAGTTGACATCTGTGTGGTGCCATTCGATTTTCACTACGAGGGTTGTTTAAAATTGAGCGGGAACAAATAATAAACCCTAAAAATAACATCCATTTAATATTGAGTAAGCTCATATTCACAGGAGTACACTGTTCTCTTCATTATTCTTCGGATGAACAATGTTTATTGCTTCATCAGTATAAAGTATACAGTTTTTTCGTACTGTGTCTACGGTTAGTTAGGTTATTTAACAGGCTAATTATATTTCAGATTTGTATCAAGCCCGCACATTAAGGTATCAGAATGATTTCAAATGCAATAAATATGACGTAAGTTTAATTGCGAGGTGATCAGTTGATACCTAGTTTCCCGCTGAAATTCAGTTGCGATGTATTGCATCTTATGAACTAAAATTGGTGAAAAAAACTAAAATATTATTTTGGGATTTGAGTTATTTATCAAGCTCGCTCGAAGTCATTGGTCTGTTGGATGCTTTGGTTTGACGACACACCGTGCTAATAGCTTATCTTTGTAAATTTTGTGATACTCTGCTCCTCGTATTTGAACGGGTATTTCACACTGCAGTGGTTTTTACCTAGGAGGTAGTATGCTTTTCAGTTTCATCGTCTGATCTTGTCACTTCGTCGTTCTGTATGGTAGTAACGGTGATGCGTGTTTTTTTGGTGAGAAAAAGTATTATCCTTTGAGAAGATAAAAAATTCGGTGTTATCAAGATTCATTATTTATTCTGATCGTCTTTTTATCAGGTAATTAACCTCGACAGAATGATCCTTAATTATTGTTAACGGCACCGAACTGAAAACGACTAGCGAAGGGAACTGTGGGTCTACCATCAAGATTTCAGTGTTCTTTCAGCAGTCAACGTTAGAACTGGTCAACGAACAGGATTGTGTCGAGTCGTTTTGAGTTATGTGCCTTTTTCTGTATCTGTGATAGAGTAACTGGACTTGGAATGCGTATGAATTTGTGAACAGCCGCTGCTCTATAATTCCACAAACCTAGATGGCTCGGTTATTTGTTTGACACATGCTCACTTCTGATGAGCAGTTAATTGGGATGGCACTTCTGATGAGCAGTTAGTTGGGATGGCACTTCTGATGAGCAGCGTTGCTCCAGCTGTACGATAGTGACACAAGTATTCTTGCCTTCGTCCAGGAGTGATTTACTTGTCCAGGAAGTATTGGCCAGAGGGACGTCAGGCTGCTTGAGAATGCGGTAGCCAACCTTCACCACGAAAGTTTCCACAGACCCTGGGAATGTTTCGTCCATTTCTGTTACATATGTTATATTTCATTATTCATCTGTTAGTCTTCCCTATATTTATGATTAACTCTGAAGTGTTCGGAAAACTTCATTGTTCAATTCACCAGAAGTAAAGCTTTAGCAAATACCGTTTCACTTTGTGTGAAATATTTGTAGAACCTGATTGCTACAAGTCCCAATGTTGCAATACAAGACTCGAGGAAAATTATGAAGAATCCCGACTTAAGTTAGTCTTTTTTACTGGAGGGTACTGCTGTATTCGTTGGTATCCACGGATGCACACGAAGATTGTTTCCTTCACTTTTTTCTTACACATCTTTCCTAGTTGAAATTGGTCCAACTGCCTCCCTCGGTTTCTTCACATTTGGGAAAGTTAGGTTATTATTTTTCTAGTGTTAAAGTTTTGCTACATTTTGCAGAATTGATTTTTACCTTTTAAATTTTATGCAAGCTATTCATGGCTAGAGTTAATGTCAACCGAACAGCTCCTACTCGGTATTTAACTCTTTCTCGTTTTGGCTATCCAATGCGTCAGTTGCTGCTCTTCTATTCGTCACTGGTGTCCTGTGACTATGAGCAATGCTTGAGAATTTCCTGACAGGGCAAATTCAGTTATTAGTTTTACTTGCGCTGTATGTAGTCTGTTCTGTGTCTAGTGTCTCATTGTTATGTTCTCATTCTTATCTCTTTCCTGTAACTAGCGTCAGCGAATTTGAATTTTCTTCGTAATCTCTTTTGGACTCCGTACATTTTTTTGAGCCTTCAAAACCCTATCATTGTCGTCAAAGGAATCTGCTTCCTTCGACGTGGCCGAATCTGGAAGGAAGAATGCGAGCTCGGATGGATAATGTATGTCGGAAAGATTTTATCAATATCGGCGCACGATAAGTATGCGAAAAGTTGGAGCAGCGCGTTTTCGTCCTTTTTTGAATGTTTCACTAAAGAGCTTGTTATTGCAGCGATATAATGCGGGAATTTTGGCCGTCAGTTTTTAACTCATGTCTCATTTAGTGACTCACGAACATACTTATGTATATTTGCCACAGCTCTAATGTCATGAAAACGTAACTGGCATTGATCAAACAATATATAAAGTCAACAACAACATCATTTTGTGTAACACAAACTTCACGAACCGAATGGCAGAGCATGTTAAATGAGAGCTGCGCTGACGTGTCTGCCGGCTGGTCCGGCATCCGCGTCAGCAAATTTTTGCATCTGTACCTATTTTTCAATGGTTTTCATTAGGAAATTGTTTCGTAATGCATTACCTTACTCCGCTGATCGAGAGAAGATATGCTATCCAAGCAAGCTGTGTTTTACGTAACTGGTGTCGCGTAACGCACAATTGATTCAAAGGCTCTAGTTGTATTAAATTTAAGGACGATTGTGCTGTTTCACTTGATTTATTTTGCCTTTCTTTTTTGCTTTAATATGCATTGGCTTGAAACAGTGCCGTGGACTCCACCCAGGAGTAGCTACTCCTTTTAGTCGACTACTTCTTATTACGAATGAATTCTGTCGTCATTGTTTTCGGGACATCGTTAATGCAGCTTTTCTAGTTGTGTTCTACGATTTTTGCTGCGCTAGTTTCTTCTCTACGATACGAAACGACTAGCTGCTTCGGTAAAAAGTGGTCGCTTGATCTGTTTAGTGCAGACGGAGTATTTAAGCAGCCTCGTCCATCATTTTGTGAAACTAATGAGGATCTTGCATTCCCTATCTTTCCATTCTACTTATTTGTATACAAAAATGGACAATCAATTCACGTGTCGTCTCCTAAGACGAAACCTGTTAAAAGAATTTCTGAGCGTATCTTGAGTATATTTATTTTCTCGGGAAATGTAACGATTCCTGAGGTTCACTAAATGGTGCCTGTATACCGTGGTAGTACTAGTAAACGGTGGATTGGTTATTCGAAATACAATAGCAGCCCTGAGTCTCCCTAGCGGATATAGCAATACCTGCTGTAAAGCTCTAGGTTTAAGCATTCCTTTCATATTGTTTTCGGCTCTCTCTGATTGTTGAAGGAAGCTGACGTACCGTGTTACTTGCGTAAATGTCTTCTCTCAAATATTTCTGAAGGTTTTAAAAGATATGCTGCTAGTGCCTGTCCTGTCAAATATCCTTAAAGAATTGACGCTTTTCTGAGGCATCCCTGACATTCAGCATACGACCAGTGGTAGCAATGCTACTTCTGAATTTTGTAACGAGTGTGAATTACCACCCCTGTCTCTTTGATTTCAATAGCAATGACCTCGCTGAGTTCATGTTTTTTTATCACTCACCCAGTTAAATAGTAGGTGATTTAAGTTTTCCTACGTGAGGCTTGAATAAAGTTCAGTTCAGTTTAAATTATTATGAGTTTCGGCAAAATTGACATTGTTCTGTAAAATTCACTTATGATTACACTCGTTCTAAGTTCGAAGTGCTCTATTTTAATGTATTTGTTCGCCGAGCCCATTGCAGTTGTCTTGAGAGGTAATGGGGCATGAGATAATGGATCGTGTTGGGTATAGATTATGAAAAATGCAGTAGGATACGACCACAATCTAACAATGACATGCTTTCAGAATCTTACACCCGTCGAATTCTGTTTAGATGAATACAGAAACGAAGAAAATGCTCAAAAATGATATTGATTCCCTACAGTTTAGTACTAGTACAACAAGGGAATTCAAACAACATGGAATTCAATGAAGGCAAGTCCCAACGGGTGAGGTATGGAAAGCGCTCAGACGACAGGTTCTCATACAAAACCGAAGAGGGTCTGGAAATGGAGATAAAAAAGCTCACTTTTGGACTTGGGTGTTATCGTCGAGGAGAACGGATGTTTCCGAGAACATATCGATCTAACAGTCAAAAAATGCCAGCGACAAATTGGCTGGATCTAGCGAGTCTTCAGGACACGAGAATCGAAA
>VOMN01118900.1:0-15033 GCA_014899125.1 Orchestia grillus | reverse complement strand
CTAACCTACCTCTATTGCCTATGGCCTATCTTATGCCCCCTGGGGGGTTAATATGATAAATTCTTTTCTGCTTTATACCTTGCAAGTTCTACCACTCTAATGAAGGTTGACTGTAACCAATGAGGCATTTTAAAATTTGTCAAAATTTGCCAGTGTAGCTCATGATCTAGAGCCCTTCTGTGGGTAACTTTCTTGTGTGAAATGAGTTTTTATAAGTATGTAAAGATTTAATCAGTATAACCACATTACCTGGCTCACATTAGTCTTTCACTGATTATTGTATATATACTGTTTTCTTGTAGGACTTGGTTTAAAGCTTACCAAAGCTGGCAATTATTGAGCTTTGTCTATACAGAAAGTTTTACCTTCTACCAGACCCATAAGTGAACTGAAAAATAAAAGGAAGAAAAAACACCTTACAATCTCTAAAACTCACATTTCAATTAATCTTTATTTAATTTGTTTGTTTTTTTGCTTAACCCCATAGCTAGCTTTTATCAGGGAGACGAGTGTTTGCCACAACTAAAATCCAGTTCTTGTGCTGTCTCAGTATACAGAAGCTAAGCACAACTGACACCAAACAAACAAATGCCCCTTGAATATAACACAACTTTCTAAACTTACTTTTTTTTGAGTGAAGCAGATTGGAACAAAACTTTTCATGGTCATCACAGGAAGATTTCAATTTATCCTGCTGCTTGAATGCATAAAAACATATAGTTATCTACCAAATCATTCAACACTATAGTTCATACTGAAGTAATTCATGACAAGCAGATATCAATCACAAACTATAGAAATTGGCTGTGCAAGGCTCAAGTACTACCTATCCATTTCCTGCTTACAATAGAGAAATTAGCAAAATTAATATAGGAAATATAACTGCACCTGTTCTCGAGCCTCCTGAGCCACAGCAGCAGCAGCATCCTCAGCAGCAGCAGTATCCTCAGCAGCACCTGCAACACGCCTTCTGAGTCCCTCCTGCTCTTCTGGCTGAGCTATGTTCTCCTCATGAGTAGCCATGGATGTTTGTTCAATTCTCAGAAATTCAAAATCTGAAAAAGCTGAAGACCAGAAACCTGGCAAATCCTACACCAACACTTTCTGTAGCATTCCACTTCAAAATTATAACCACAGTGCCTGAAAAAAAAATTGAAATGAAGTTTTCCACCAAATATGACAGCTGCTTATTTTAAACAAAATCTAATAAGAGGATCTATTTGAACAATTTTTGTAATTAAGTATACATTTTGTAACATATGAGCAAAAGACCATCTAAGTTGCAACTTTAAATTACACAGTTAAGCAAAGTCAACATTTGCTTCAAATTGTCCAGAGTAGTCCATGATGCATTTCTGGAACATGATGCAGGTTTGGTGCCTTTTATGACAGAGTGTGACAAAAGTTTTATGAAATAATCCATCTCAATGACTGCTGGCAGATATTCCTACCTTGCTCTAGAGCTAATTCCTCAGGGGCCAATATCTTAAGCAATACATTTGTGATTTTTATCAACACCATTTTACTAATGAATAATATCACTATACTCATCAGCAGTGCTGTTGAGCTTGCTGAGTAAGCCATGTCTTGACCTTTGAATTTTGTAACAATGTGTTCACAGTTTATCAATTGCATTGTAATTATTATCATTAGCAATGCCTTGATGTCCATCAATATTGTCAGTCAAAACATCCTTCTGCCCCTCTACGTTGCATTTTAGAAGGTTTGGGATATATCTATACTTCAATATTATTAGTAGAAAGTATATAATGTAACAAAGGTTTGAAATGTGTTCCTGTAAACCAGTTTGTGACGAACTTATGCCTAATAGCATATTATTTATGCATACAAGATGATCCAACATATTACATGGTGACACTACATTGCACTTATTTGCCAACCATAACAAAATTTGGCCCAAGCAGTGATACACAGACCTTGAAATGTAGCATATATATAGGTAATTTTGCCCAACAAAATCTTTACAATATGCAGTATCACCTCCTACACAATATGCAACATAAGGGGCAGATTTCAGAGTGTTGACAATTTTTTCAAGCAACTGTACATAGGATAGCTTAGAGGGATTAAAGCACCAGCATTGGCAAAAAGCTCTTGCTGATAAAACTATTGTGTAAATGTTAATTTATTATAGTATAAAAACCATGAAGTAACAGGTCATTTCTTTTTATAAATATGATAATTATTATACTTTCTTTCTACGCAACTTATTTGTTTTGCAGAAAAGTTGCCCACAGAAATTATTTCTTCTTGTTTCCATTCAATGAGGACTTCTGATCTGCTTGGCCCATGCACATCAGGCCCACATACTTCTGTGGACAAAAATATAATCAAATTACATCATTTTAACATTAACATTCATTATTTGAAACTTTCATCATTATTTACCTTGGATTAATGCTTATAAGTTAGTGCACATGCTGTAGTTAAGTTCAACCTAGCACTGAACAGCATGAGACCTTGAAGTGGGAGAATGGTCAAACTGGGCAGGATAGTCTAAAGCATCATGATTCAGAAACAAAGGTGGAAGATGATTAAATTATTTACTCCAAGTGTTCACTCATTACACTAACAGCTACAACTCTACAGGAGTGAACTTGATTAATCCAGTGCATTTCTTTCTTTCCTATTATAGTGATGAGTTGAGATATTCTTGAACCAAAAAACAGCTCATACATGGGGTGGAACTTACAATGTCCCTAAATACTGAACAACCTTGAATTGCTCTGATAGATACAACCACAAAAATAATAACCATTTCTATCACAGCAACAAAAGTATAATAAATGGGTATTTTGGCAATGTGATCAGCAAACTAGCTCTATTTCATATCTTAACAATGACCACAAAGCCAGCATGCCTGAGAAGACCTCTTAAAATGTTTCAAAGTATGGCATCAAAATTAAATCATAGAAACTAAAATAACTATTAACTAATTCTGTAACATTAAAAATTTTGCTTTGTTTTTTGTAATGAATTTTATTATAGTTTGAAAAACTTTTATATGGATAGATAACTTTATTCAAGTAAAATTTATCATGTTTGAGCAATATACAGAACAAAAATTACTGACACACTGCACACAGTAACAAGGGAGAAATTATAACATCTCTGTTCACAGGATGGCTTTTACTGCTTTGGCTTTGAAAACAAAATTTTTCAAGTTTTTACAGATGCATTTTGATGGTTATCTAACATTCTAATTGTGGCAATAATTTTACAGACTTTACTTGAAAATGAAGGTTAGCTAGCCACAACAAATGACAAACAACTGCCATCCTCTGCATACTGAATTGCATGCAATTTCATGGTATTAAGAAGGTTAATGCTCAAAATAAATTAAATTCAATCATTAGTTTATTGAATCAACTTAGCTACATAGAAGGCAATCTTAAGAGAGCAAAAGAAAAGACCATTTAATATGAACTTTTAAAAACAAAAATTTATTCACAGATGTTTCCAGATAGAATTTTCTGAAACATAACACTAGTAAATTAAAGAAAATGAGCAATAAAACAAAAAATAGTTATCAAAAAAGGCATGAAAATGCAAAAAGCAACATGGGTGCAAAAGATAAAAGTCTTTAAGACTAGAGATACCACTCACCAAAACTTCTACTTTCAGAGAAGTCTGATTTAGATTAGATAATTTAAACAGAGGCTTCAACTACAACCAAATACTCTATGGGAACTTATATTCTTTTCTTCATCTATTTTGTATGTCATATGTTCTTTTTTGTTTTGTAATTTATCCATGATCTTTTTCAACTTCCATACATGTACTAAGGGCTTGAGGTTGTATTATACCATAGACAAACCTAATCTTATTTTCTATAGAGCATTGCCTGTCCAATATCATCTAAAGAATTAAAGATAAAAATAAAGTTAGTTTTATTTGGCAGAATCTATTTAATTGCAATTTTGCAAATAGTTGAGTTTAATTCAGCTGGTAATGTATGGAGTGTTTACTTTGCAAAAAGAAACAATACAAGAGATTGGTACAACAAATCCTGATCTATATTATTTCCAAAGTTTAAACTAAAAAGCAGGGCCCATTGATGACTACGACCCAAATCCCACATAAAAATAGAGTGACAAAGTTACAATCATTGAAGAATATTTTTTTTTGTTATTTACATTACTTAACTGAAAAAAATAATCTTGGACAAGGTAGCTACTTAATTTATACGTATTAGATTAAATTCTCCCTCTGCTAGCCTTAGGTTTACTCACTTTAACACTGCAAAAGTGTAAATAAACTCAAATTTTTGACATCAAGACCAAGAGAAAAATTTTAAATCAGTAACATAACAAGAGAAACCTTAAAATAAGGTTTGCACACGAGGTGAATTTACATTGTTGCAAGCCGAGCCCGTGGCATTTAGCTGTCAAATATTGAATTATAAACGAATCAAACTGGACCTGAACAGCAGCTGATAAAGCAATAAAAAGAGAAAAATTTGCACCCGAGAGTAATATTACTAAAGAATTTTGCTGGTGTGCAAACTTACATTTTTTTACTTTTTTAAATGTCTGTTACACATACTTCAAGTTGTGAAATATGTCTTACAAAGTATTCATACGCTCTTGATTTTAAGAACTCCCAATGAAATCCTTCATGCTTGAACTTGCCAAGCAGTCGATGCATCACGTGACAAGCACATAGTAATAACACTTCTGCTTGACGTCTCACATACGTGACATAAAAATTGTGACGAAACAATCCCCAAGTCTATGGGAGGTCGGAACCCTATCGTGCAGTGGATCTTGCGTCTGTCTACGGCCAAAATTAGCGTTAGATTCTCATGCATTCCTGCACGATTGAAGCTCTAGCTCTTGAGCCAAGTCCTGAATTAAATAAAATAATTTTGCTCGTTAAAATTTGTTTCAAAGTACCTAATTTTACTCTCAAGATTTCAAGATAACACGGTATTGAATTGATTTTGGCTAAAACATTCATAGGAATATTCCATAGAAATACGCTTTGTAGTTCATTTGTAGAAGCATGCCTGATCAGCCCCTGCTTCCTTTAACACGAAGCGGTTCAAGATTAAAGCGTTTTGATACACGTAGCCTGTTGTTTCCTCTTCATAAAACGTTACAAAGATTTTCGTGGTCAAGCATATATACAACGGTTCTGACTTAAAGGACCAGCAAAAAAAACTTGCTCGTTCACTGAAAAGTAAAACTTCAAGGTTTACTTTTAGTAGTCTAAGAAGGAATTTATATGGAGGTAAGTTAAGGTAAGATTAGCCGAACTTGATTACAACAAAGTAATTGTTAACTATGCTTTGATGACTTATCAAGTACATCGGAATGGAAAATAAGAACACAATATCTGAGAATATTTTATTAATAAAGATGAACGCTTATACTCTTTACGTGGTAAGGACTCCAGGAGTGGAAAACTGAACAGAATATGTACATTTGAAATACATAAATAGTTAAAACATCAAAGCCCACCAGTTTTATCATTGAACATTTCCATTTCACCTGCAAAATTAATACAATTTTGTTATACGCACATCTTCATGAAGAAAAGAATCGCAATTCCCCAATGGAAGAATACGTTTCTATTTATCCCGTCACACCCACGAAATACTTTGCTTCTACCAAGCACTTTTCAACGCTACAAAGCCTGGTCACCTCGTGAATGGCAACTTATCCTTGGAACGAAGCGACGAAATCTTGTACAACCTTCTTGAGTTTAGCGTCAGTGTCGGGAGTGATGAGACCCTCTTTAGCAATGCTGGTCAAGATGTCCGAGTGGCTAGCCTTGATGTGCTGGGTGAACTCCTTTTCGAATTTGGTGATCTTGTTGGGGTCCACCTTGTCGATGTGGCCGCGCACACCGCAATAGATGATAGGCACCTGCTCTTCAATGGCCATCGGCACTGCAACATTTCCACGTATCATCAACATTTTGAGGACAATAAACTTCACGTTCGATTAATCAACCAATGATTATGTCAACTATAAAAACAGAAGGTATAGATAATGTTGAGTAGTTCAATACCACTGTAAGTATTAGACTCCCATTTCAAAATCAATAACCTCTAATGGAAACATCTTTTTCTCTTCACACATCTGTGACAGGCAGACAGTACGCTGGCCCTCTTTTGCATAATACCTTGTCATTAATAAAAGCAATACCTCCAATCCTAAAAATTCCAACGGTTAAAAGCTTACAATGCAGTCTTAAAGCTCCTCCACACATTGCGAACGAAAGGGAAAAGTTCTAGAGCCAAGAAATTTCGTAATTTCCAGGAGCTGCCATGATTATGTTAGCAGCGTAATCGGCAAGTTTATTTTTTGCGATACTAGACACCAAACCGGGATACCAAGAAAAATTATGGAAAACTTGCCCTAATTTAGTTTTCAAGGTTTATTGTACGATGAAAATCAAGTAATTAGATAGCTGCGAAATTGCATAAATGGAGACGAAGAGATCTTGCAATTAAATTACTTATACTTCAGTTTATCCATGTCGGGTTTTCCTCCCTAACATACTACTAAAAAAAATAGATGAAGTTCTCAAAATCAGGACCAGTGATCTCTTTTTCAGCTGTAAAGCAACCTTCAACACTTTGGAGAAAACAAGATTTCAGCGGTGAAAATTGTTCAAAAAGGGCATAAGGCCTCTAGTACAATGGTCTTGAATGAGACTAAGCGTATTGCCTCCTGCTTGAATGTTACCTTACACTGTCCACACAACAGCAGACAAAGTTACGCCAGCACCACTCACCGTACTGTCCCTGCTTGAGAAGCTCTGTGAGGCGCACACCACGGCTCAACAGCTGCTGGGTGGAGGCGTCCAAGTCAGAACCGAACTGAGCGAAGGCAGCCACTTCACGGTACTGGGCCAGCTCCAGCTTCATGGAACCTGCCACCTGGGCGACACAGAGCTCTTTCAGTTACAGCTTACCAAAGGTGCATAAAATTAAAGCTGCCCTGGTCAAGAAGCATGTGCAGCCAAAAACTACGCAGTTTTCCAGTTCTACTTTACCTTGTAGTTATTTGTGAGCAGACACAGTAAGTTCTGAGAATCTTCATTATTAGCACAAGTTTAAGAATGACTTAATTGAAAGCTTGGGTGCAACAATATCACGAGGAAAAAAATTTTTATGCCATGAGAAACAAATTAAAAAGCACATTCAATACCAAATCACGGCCATTTGTACGCTGCAAAACTTCACGCAAACTACTAACATATGCGAGCGTCAGTGCCTTTCGATAAAGCACACTAGAGACCCAAGTTACATACAAGCCCTGTCTCTATACCTGCTTCATGGCCTTGGTCTGGGCGGCGGAACCGACGCGCGACACGGAGAGACCGACGTTGATGGCGGGGCGGATACCCTTGTAGAAGAGCTCAGTCTCCAAGAAGATCTGACCGTCAGTGATGGAGATGACATTGGTGGGGATGTAAGCTGACACATCACCGGCCTGGGTCTCGATGACAGGCAGAGCAGTCAGGGAGCCGCCACCGTTAGCTTCGTTCATCTTGGCAGCGCGCTCAAGCAGACGCGAGTGGAGGTAGAACACATCACCAGGGTAGGCCTCACGACCTGGAAGGTCAAGAGTTGATACTCGGTAGGGTGTACAGAGTCGAATGAAACGCAATGATGAACGGGAACTCCTTACAGAAAGGAATTCACAAAGTGGAAGACACAATGTGGGTTGTTATGATTCACCAAAAGAATATCTACATCACGTGTCAAAATTAAGAGTATCCAAATATAAAACGAAAAATCTCCAAGATATATGCAACAGAAACAGTCTAATCTGAAGAATCAAAACAATCCGAGGAATTCAAACTTCACATTAGAAACTAAACCAGATCCTCTGAAGTTGCATTGAATATTCTAGCACTTGAGTTGCATACGTCTCCTAGACTAAAATCGACCTTCACAAAGCATATTGTTATACATGACAACGAAGCCTTTAGAGCATAAAGCAGCAGCACAAATAAATAGACACGTCACAGAACATGTGAATGATTCTGTCTGCAGGACTCTGATAATTACCGGGAGGACGACGCAGCAGCAGAGACATCTGCCTGTAGGCGACGGCCTGCTTGGAGAGATCGTCGTAGATGATGAGGGCGTGCTTGCCGTTGTCACGGAAGAACTCTCCCATGGCACAGCCCGAGTAGGGGGCCAGGTACTGCAGGGGGGCGGCGTCAGAGGCAGTGGCCGACACGATAATCGTGTACTTGATGGCGTCTGAAAGTGGGAGAGATTTTGAGCTGCGATACAGACGCTAATAGCCTTGCATGACGAACAGTTTTGGGTTCAAATTAGGGAATACATGTTTTAGCATAAACGTGTGTCTTCAAGAGTCCTAGACAGGTATGCCCTGTTCAAAAATAAATTCTAGTAAAGATGATCACGTTTAATGATTGTTGGTTCAATTTCCATTTTGAAAGGATTTTTGAATCCTCAAATATTAATGACAAAAGTCGTTTGCGATTGTTTGAAAGCAAAACTGATGAGTTTATAACGATCAAAAGCATTGACTCAATCAATAGTTATCAAGAACGCAAACTTACGAAACGTCAAAACAAGTCACGACTTCAAAACACAGCATAGGTTGCTGCTCAAGTGATGAGCATTAGAACCACCTAAATTATATCATTAATGGTAGCAACATCGTTCTCAATTTGCTGTGGCTTCCATCTCTCCCAACTCGCAATTGAATGCTCATGTGCGCACTCCGTACACTTAATAATTTTATCGCGACACAGCGACTCGGTCAAATAAAGGTTGCATCGACTGATGTGGATTTTATCTGTCATCACGTGCACATAACGTTCAATGGTCATGAAATGTTCATCTTCATTGTTCATTCCTGCTCAAACGTTGCTTTTCGTCTTTCAGCAATGTGATCTTGAGACATTTTCCTAGCATGGCCAGCCCACATTGATCAGAATTTCACCGTGTTACAAGGGAGAGTAACGCAAGGTCCTGAAAGCGTGAGTGTCGCAGTGAAGAGAGTACCAAGTCCGAAAGACAAATCCGCAATTAGGAACGCAACTGAGCCCCTTGACCTACCAGTGTCAGTGAGCCTCTTCACGATCTGAGCGACAGTGGAGCGCTTCTGGCCCACAGCCACGTAGATGCAGTACAGCTTCTTTTTCTCGTCCTGAGCGTCGTTGAAGCGCTTCTGGTTGATGATCGTGTCGATGGCAATGGCGGTCTTGCCGGTCTGCCTGTATGTGAGGGGGTAGTTTGTGCTTCAAATCGAGCTACCACAATGTAAGATTGTCAGCTTCATTAAACGAATGAGATTTTTAACAACTTCTACACTCACCTCGACAACAATAAGAGAAAAAATATGGGAACATTTGGTCGATGAGAAAATGCGTTTCCAGTTGATCTTTCAAATTCTGTGACAGCGACACAAATTCCTTGAAACTGGCATCATAAAACGGGCTGAACTCAAATGGAGTTGAACGCTCACAATGGTAATTTGAAGGCTACTGATAACAGCCATTGAGCAGCTCGCTATAATACAAGCTGCGCTTTGATCGAATTTGGGAAAACGTGCGAGGATTAAGGAATTGTTACGTCACATGCAATGATAAATGTTAAATCGCATCACAAAATTAAACACTAATACGATAACTCAATAGTCAACTGCTCTAGCTCTGAAACTTCACAACCTTGCAATCAAAACTGCAGAGTGGATTTATTTTAACGAAGGAGCTCGTCAATTCATTAAAAAGCTTAGTCAAATGATTGTTCAGTGAAAACAAAAGAATAAGTTACCGACATACATATTTCATATGAAATCAAAGTCTAAAGTTTAGCAAAGTGAAGATCTCTCATTTCTGAAAACAACAGATGTTCAAATTCTAATCAAAAAATTACTCGATTCTGCGACGATAAATCAAATCCTAAGTGTAACTCGGTAAAAAGAGCCATCTAGTGCTTCTAAAAACAATGCAATTTCGCCTGTCACTTAAAGTGACAAGATCAAGCGTGAACTCCGTATGCGTGTCAGTGTTTCACCTTCAAATTTTTTTCTGACGAGCGAAGTAGAAAAGCAGTCGTTCTACAATCTACATAGTTTTGATCATGAGGCTGCAATGACTTCTTGCGATCAAGATTTACGTGCCTATAGGACATGCTTGCTCTTACACTAATCTATACTTTGTGACCTTTCCATCACCCACTTCACAATGAAACGCTTGATAGATACAACGACCATAAGGTACAGCAAATAAAATACGATTATGTACTCGGTCCGAAGGAGTGAGTAAAAGGAGTAAAACCGTGTGAAGTACGCGAATACGGAAAACTCTGAAAACGTGCAATTTATCGCCTTAGAGAAAATCAACGAAACCCTAGACACTCCGCGTATCGACGACCTGCACAACAGCTCCGAGGAAACCGAGTATCCACCAACTTGTGACAGAAGGCACATAATCAAAATGCCTAGAAGTGAACGCTAACACGGCCAAAAATACACTGAAAGCGTCCGGTCGAAGAGAGAGCAAGACCTCACCTGTCACCAATGATGAGCTCACGCTGACCACGACCAATGGGCACGAGGGAGTCGACGGCCTTGATGCCGGTCTGCATGGGCTCCCTCACGGAGATGCGGGGGATGATGCCGGGGGCCTTGGTGCCCACACGCGCTCTGGTGGGGTCGTGACGAGTCAGTTCCTGAGCTCACGTGGCATTTGATAGCACAGAGGGCAATACATTGTGAAAATAATTGTAGTTCTTCCAAAGGTCGTAAGGAGCGAGTTCCTGAGCTCGTGTTAATCGACAACATAAAAAATGCATGCTCTAAATTACTTTCTTCACATAATGTAGTGGTAGTAAGGATAGCAGCACTTCAGAAACTCAGACTATAGCGCATCGAAAAAGTAAGAACCATTTAGTATTGACTTAGGAGAACGGGGAATCTATGCACAAGGTGGGTTCCAACACGAGATCCTCCGTTCATAAAAACAGAAGTTAAGAATAATGAGGAAGAAAAGACAAATAAGAACTAGCGAAGAATGAATAAAAACGGAAAGAAGCAAAATGGGCACGAAAGATTGAAGTCCCGAAGGCCTATCAAAAGCTGAGGTAGTTAATAGTGTTCCCTTGGGGGCGCTAGTCCCCATAGCACAGGTTTAAAAAACCTAACTGATCTAACCCTATTGCCTATCCTACGCCTCCTAGGAGGTCTCCACATAATGGGAATTGTCTCAGGAATTGAGTAGTAGAAGGGGTGAAGTTTACTACCAGCGCCGCAGGTGTCGTACCCGCCTCGCGCCGCACACACAAGGACACGCCTGTACAGCACGTCATATACGACGTGTTCATTTTCACACAGAAGCTTACAGCACTTCGATTTATAATTTGCAAAAAAACTTCGAAATTATACGTGGTTGTAGTCCTCCACTAGTCGCGAGGAGTAAGCTCCTGGGTTCTCGTGGTATCAAACACCAGAGAGCGCAATGCATAATAAATCAAATTTCAGTGTATTAAGGAGTCATCCTTCCGTTGGTAGTGAGGAGCTAGCTGGCGAGCCCATATTATAAGGCAACATAGAGAAGTCTCACGAGAATTAACAATTCACTTTATTTCGAAGGAGTCGCATCCCACAGGGGATGTCAAACCAGTAATGTTAACGAAGCTCGTGCACAGCTTCGTACAGAGATGTCCAATACAGTCAAGTTATTTCATATCCAAAGTGTAGCCTTTGTGTTGAGTGCTGCTTCATTTGCTATCAGGATCTTTCAAAATATCAGTTTTCTGAATAAACCCAGAATAGTTTTTATTTCCCCCCTAATCATCCTGCATACATAAATGAAAAATACCCGTTTTCAGTACTAACAATTGAATTTTCTGGCTTCACACTGCAATCGTGTTCAACTTTCCGCGTACACATAAACTGGACATTTTCACACCGCACTCGTGATCTACACTTCTTTGATGAAAACAGTCATATTCTAGTCTGTTCTCGAGACTTTAGAAAACAATTCGAAATAGTGTAAGCTCTTAATTCGGCGTGAAATGAAACAGCCGTCCAACTACGTTCTAGGCAGAGCAGCAGAAGAAGAAGAATAATCCTGACGCCGCAGACGAGCACAGGCAGCGTCACCGTTGTTTCTACAGCACGAGTAACCGAAATACATTTAAAGCATGCCTTCATCAGATGTCTCAAGTTTCACAGGCAAACCACCTCCTCTGAAAGTTTACTAGCGCATTTCATACCCGTACACATAAAATGTTTCAAGTTCTCTGGGGTAAAATATTCTCTTTGAAAAACCAAAGCACTACTACGTTTTATGCAGCCCACCTAAAATATTTCACGTTCGATGAGGGAAAACCCCCGTCCTCGTTGAGAACTCACCGCTTGCCCTCAATAGGCCCCTTGCCGTCAATGGGGTTACCCAGGGCGTCAACGACGCGCCCCAAGATCTGCTCTCCCACGGGCACGTCGACGATGGCGCCGGTACGCTTCACGATGTCGCCCTCACGGATGAGCTTGTCGTTACCGAACACGACCACACCGACGTTGTCGGGCTCCAAGTTCAGCGCCATGCCTGGCCAACAAATTCAGTCGTGAGTGGTGGTAGGCAGTAGCAAACGACCGTTGCTATCGGAGAGAAGTATCTCACATCGCCACGAAGGTATCTCAATTCGACGTCCCCTGCACTTAAAGGTGCATGTACACATAGTGGACCTTCACAGGGGCGGTTTTCTCGGTTATCGCAGAGGAGTGTAAATGGCAGTAACAATTTGGAAACTTAACAATTGTAATGCAGTGACGGCGTGAATTGGGGAAAACATGAGTTGGATTCAAACCGGAAATGGGACTGAGAGGGCAAGAACGTGAGGAGGAACCCAAGTAGTACAGTTACACGACGTGAATGAACGCAATACGTGTCGCTGCTGTTAGGCTTAAACACCTGGGTCACGTGAAATTTGAAGTTAAATGAGTTCAAAAATACCTTACCATTCAGCAGGGCAGGTTAGCATGTAAATACCAAACGTGCATGTCAATTAGAAGGTCCTCAGCGCTCAATAATAGCAGTTCATCCAACTATACAATCAGACACTAAATATATCATTACAACGTATATAGTACATCTTATAATGAAATAGAAACGTCAAATGCACGTGAAAATGAGCAGATGCATGAAGACATGCAAAACAATTCACCCATTTTCCCAAAAACATCTCATTATCAAATAAATAAGTCAAATTCGCATGGAAGAAGCACCTGATGGACACAAAACGCGACTCGTACACCACACAAACAACTCAGAATGGACTCACTCACCCTTGAGGCCAGAAGAGAACTCCACCATCTCCTCAGCCTGGATGTTCTTGAGGCCATAGACNATGCTGAGCACGCGGCCTGTCTCTTCCAGATCAGTCTTGGGGGCCGCCCCTGTGGACACAACAGCACCTCAAGGACTGGGCACTAAACCTCAACTCTTCACTGACATGGATTTCAAAATTTTCTATCAGAATTAAGCTGCTGTTTTGTCACAACGAGCTAAATGCAGCCTTACTGAACTCCATCAGCCTCATTGCACTCCATCTGAGGTAGTGTTGCTTGTTTCACACATGAAACTAAATACTGCCTTATTGCATGTACACATAGCAAGGATGTTGCTAGTTTTGCGTATAATGCTACATACCGACTTGACGCCAAAATTATTTGGAGATCCCTCAGTATCGGTTCACTTTTTCACAGGTACATTGAACATGCTAAATTGAAATTGACTGGTTATTAAGGCTTACCTAAAGCTAAGGTAATTCAACAGTGTAACCCCTGGGGTTGCCAGTCCTTATAGCTTAAATACTATAAAATCTACAGTTTTAGTTGTACAGAAATGAAAGAGCTCATTCGACAGCAATTTCAATGCAAATATGGATCGTTGATTAGAAATGTTTTTTATTGAAACTTGAAAAAGATACAGAGCTAGAAGTAGAAAAACAATTTCATTTTTTTCATTTCTCAAAAATCAAATAATCTATTTATTTAAAAACCATACAATAAAAGTTATTGTACACATTAAAATGCACAAAATAAAACCTTCCCTATCGTTCTAGCATAAAAAAATTGTGACATGCCATTTTGAAAAATATTGATCAAAATTTCATTTTCGATCTCAACTTCTTTCAAAAACTCAAAAAATTTATCAAGAACAAAATGTGCTTACATCACCGATTTACATGCGTATGCCAAATTAGAAACAGATCCACCTCATGGTAAAAAAAACTTACAAAATAAGACAACGGCCTTGAAAGGAATTTTGGTTAAGTTTCTGTACATCTATAGTATCCATTATTTATTTTTAACACACTAGATTCTCAGATTTTTTGAGCTGGGTAAATGCATGTCCTGCAGCATGGCTAACCAGTGTGCCATTGTTGCTGCCATCATGAAATACAGTCAAAAGAACCGCAGTAACAAAAACCGTTTCTTTTTACACTAATATTCAAAATAATGCTGCAGCAGTGAAGCCCCAACAGCTGGAGCATCTCACCAAGGATGCGCTCCTCGAGGATGGTGGAAGTCTCAGCAGAGGTGGAGGCAGCCTTGGCCACACGGCCAGTGGAGATCCAGCGAGGAGCAACACCCACAGCAGGCAGCACCTTGGACACCTGCACATAAGAACACGAGAATATAATTTTGCTAGGTTTTGAGGCAATTCAAGAATTATTGAAGCACAGGAAGAAAAATTGTACGCAAGATCATCACAACAGAAACGCATCGCAAGTGGTTGCACGCTGGTTTCCTAATAAAGAGGTTTTAAGTTCAGTAAGCCAGACTTGTAAAATTTGCAATTTTTCAATTTATGGGTTTAATAATTAGACACTATACTATGAACAAGAATTAATTCGACTCAAATTGCACCCTTTTCCAAAGTAAAGCATCTCTAGGGAAAGGGAGATTAATTGGACCTCGCATCTTTTAAGCTAGCACATAAGAAACCTGGGAATGGACCCTTGGGCAGCCCAGAAATGGGGCCCTTGGGCAGCCCAGAAATGGGGCC
>VOMN01118899.1:0-22155 GCA_014899125.1 Orchestia grillus | reverse complement strand
AAGAGAATAAAACACAATCATATTAAGTTGACTCTCTACAACACACACACCACACACACAAACACCACATTATACACACACACCACACATACAAAAACCACATCATACACACACCACACATACAAAAACCATATTACACACACACAACACATACAAAAACCACAGTAGACACACACCACACATACATACATACACCATATTACACACACACAAACACCATATTACACACACACAAACACAATATTACACACACACACAAACACAATATTACACACACACACAAACACCACAATACACACACACTAGAGACCTCATAGGGATGCTTGAGGCGATGGTAGATCTGGTCGCGCAGGTCAGCAACAGCCAACACGGAGCTGTTGAAGTGCAGTCGCTTGCGGCTCACGAGACGAGCCTGTACCTCGTGCTGCTGTAGCAGGTGCAGAGGCACTTCATTCCATGAGCTGTAATTTAAATACATGAATTATTGAAGCATTTCATCACTCCTTGAAAAGGTGCCATAGCCCAGCTGTGATAGCTAAAAATTATAGTTAACTAACTGCTCTGAAAGAGCTTGTTACAATGCAGGTAAGAATCAGATCCGCAATAAACCACCATCACAAAATAAACACATTTAGTATTATGTATTCCTGAGAAATTCAACGTGCACCAGACCTGGCAGTTAGGAAAGGTTGAGGTAATGCAAGATACAAGTTTCACAAAAAAAATCAGTACTTATGTGAATCTGTGAACACATTTGTAGGGCACAGAGCACCAGTGTGTCATTCTGCACACAAAGCAATTCATGAAGACAAAATTTGAGGGTGCAATTTTTAAATGATTTAGACATACCTAGAAACATTAGATAAGATGCTGAAATGCACGAGACTTAAAGCAGGTAAAAGTAGGAAAGGAACTTTATTCTATCAGAGCTGAAATAAAATACAATATATTGGTTTTAAGTGCCTCGTAATTATTGACAAGGCACTTGTGTGTTGCAGGGAATGTGGAGTGTAACCTTCCGTTTTGAAGGAAAGCACTCCATGGCAATCCACTAGAACAGCAGGAAGTAGAACTTGTGCCTCATAACTCAAAACGGAGTGCCTTACCCACTGTGCTACAGAGCCTCAAACGACAGCTGAGACTTGCAGATGATTCAACAGTGGGAAGACATTAGAATTGGAATAGGGAATCCCAAGCAAAATTAGTTTGATGCCCAGGCACACAAATTAGTATAAAATTTCATGCAAGTCAGATAAATGTGATCTATTTTCTTTTAATATTCTTCACTTTTAAATCTTAAGTTTTCACATATCAAATGACACATGACAAGTATGTGTACCATAAATTGTTCAAAGCAGGAGAAAAATATTACTCCCCTCACAAGAATAATTCACTTTACAAGGGACCCTGTCTCACCTCACAACATCGCAGGCAATGCGAGCATCAGCCGCAAACTTATAGAAAGAATAGGGCAGGACTCCCCCAGGCCCCAACCACAGCAACACACTCTTCAATGACGCTGGCAACCCCCACACGTTCAAAGCATCTGAGAAAGAAAGGAAGAAACTATGTTTATTCCAACAAAGTTACCATACAGCACAACATTGGGCTTCCAATGATTTATAATTAGTCATGTGTTAGTTATATGAGGAATCTAGGGTTTACACCTCCTTTCCGAAGACAAGCACTCTGTGGTTCTATGAAAATTTGCACAACCATGAGTAAAACATGGGTCTCCTCACTTGAGAATGGAGAGTAAAACAGGTGCCCCATGGAGCACCAAAGAAGGTATGATCATCTGAGCTCATGGCATTCTTTATTTCATATGGAAATAACCTCATAGGAGCATTAAATGGGATCATTCAGTGGAGCCATGTATAGATTTTTGAAGTTGTTTTTTCTCTTGTAAAATGTTGCTTGATGGATACTTTATAAGATATCAAAATTTGACAACTGTACCTGCAAAACTGATTATTGCTATTGGGTAAGAAACAGAAAAAACTATCATTTGGATGGAATTACATACATATGATTTACCTGTAAATGATACATCATTGAATTGAAAAATCAGTTTAGAATGTTTTTATGGAGTGCTGCATCTGCTGCACTGTGCATGAGCACGTGGATTGGGGGGAACTTCAGCATGTCTCAGTGCAGCTTATTCCCCTATCCTGCTACAGCATCATTCCCCAAACCCATGTGCAATGTAGCTCTTACAGCACTTGGTGAGTACCATTCTAAATTGATTTAATTAAATAAATACAATATATCTTTATAGCATGTAATTCATATGGGCCTTCACTGAAATATTCTCATTTATTTGGTGATACTGAAAAGTAGTGATCTTTGACTTGGAAGCAAAAATCCTCCTTAAGTTAACATAAAATAATTAAATTTAAAGTTTAGGCACTTGTTTGAAATTAAATTAAATTGTACAAAAATTGTTGGAGCTAATTTTCAAGTTTTAAATATCTTAAGTTATTGAAGGAAAACAGAAACAGGTGAAACTTTTTTTAAGAAATTTCAAAACGTTATAACTGTTTTTTAGCTTATTCCAAAATTGACTGAATCAGTTTTTTCCATGAATTGAAAGACATCTACATCCAATCCCATTGTTCAAGTGAGAAAGTTGAGGGCCAAGAACACAGGGAAATGTATAAAAAAAATTAACATAATTTTTCTCGAGGAATCAAACAAATCCCAAAAAGCCAATTTTTCGTTTCAGTGGGTTACATTTGTGTGCCAAATATAAATGTAATCCATTTCATAGGAAAAAACACCTAAAATATGAAGAGTCCTCTTAACCCTTTGCACTCTAGTGTGCTCCACTCTAGTCACACCTTAGTTTAATATTCACATCACATTAAATGGAGTTAAATTTCAATTTCATCTTGTAATGAATACAAAACATAAACCACCTGTTACAGTTATATTATGTGTTCATATTTTTTCATTCAAGCAGGTCAAAGCTAAACAAGAGTGAAGGTTGGTTTACTGTGAGAAAATAATTTATAAAAGGCTAAATAACTAAGTGTTGGTCTTTTCTCAGAAGTCTCATAGCATCACATAAATAGACCAGCATCTAGCCTTTTCACTAGAGGAACAAAAAAGAAAAAATAGCAGTGTACCTATGTATATGGTCACAAATTTTGTGGCCTTTTCAAGCTTTGTCACACGTAGAAAAACAGACAACTGTGTCCTTATCAAGAGATAAACTGCCAATACCACCACAGGGACTTGACCAGCATGCACACACACTCACACACAATAGATGAGACCAGCAGATCACAAATTTGCTAGTGAATTGAGACTCTCCAAGTGGAGAGTGCCATGGTTCAATCCGGTACATCATCCTCTAGATGGAGTACCACAACAACAAACATGCACATGTTTACAGGTTACCATGGCTAAAATATAATTTCAAGGCTAAGACAGGTACTAATATGGACAATTAACCTTGCAAATACACCAGTACTGACCAGTAACTCTGTGCAGACACCAGCACTGACCAGTAACTCTGTGCAGACACCAGCACTGACCAGTAACTCTGTACAGACACCAGCACTGACCAGTAACTATGTACAGACACCAGCACTGACCAGTAACTTTGTGCAGACACCAGTACTGACCAGTTGTAGTTGTAGTAGTAGTGAAAGCAGCGCTTCCGAAACTCAGTCTATCTTGCACCAAAAGAGTAGGGACCATTTAGTATNACTGACCAGTAACTCTGTGAAGACACCAGCACTGACCAGTAACTCTGTGCAGACACTAGTGCTCACCAGCAGGTCTGTGAGACAGAGCAGGAGGAGCTGCCGCAGCCCCCCAGTCCCCAGCCCTGCCTCCTAGCACTACACAGGGCACCTCTAACTGTGCCAGGTGGAGTGCATCCAGCATGGAGGACACCACAATCATCTCAGAGGGGGAAGGGGGGCAATGGGATATTCTGGAGGGGTTGGGCACCACAAGAGACGACCATCCACACAAGCGATTCTTGAGAAAACGGGACACAATCTGTAAAAAATGTACAGAATTATAGAAATTTGACATTTCAAAACATAAATATGGGCAAAATATATAAAGGATTGTACACACACAAATTTTCTGGAAAATATCTATTTCATTGAGTATACAACTAAACGTTGAAGGAAAATAAAATATCTTCCTTAAAAGACCAAAGCCAACAAACATTCCTTGTCACAATACCAAAATAACTTCTACTAACTCATAAATTTGAGTTGGAGAATTTAAAATTTAATTTTAGCACTGAAACATGGTATGTAAAATCTCTTACCAATCAGCTACCTACTGTATTAAATATATTAAAAATTTCATAATACCTGTACAAATATAAGAGAACAATTTTTTCCATTAAAACTATTCTGCATAGCATGTTTACTAAATTCTATAACCTCACAAAAAATAATGGTAGAATATTAGAATTACATATATGGCTGCAGCCCCATTTTTAACAAACCTAGCTAGATTCTTATTGGAAAAATAATTTGAGAGCTAAAGAGTAAAGGGACACAGGTACTTACATGTGGAGTCTCTTGCAGGAGAGAAATGCTGAAATATCCTACAGGATCAGAAAAAGGACTCCTCTCACAGTTGGGCGAGGAGGCACTGACTGGTGAGTACACGGGGACTACAAGACGACTTCCATCCTCGCTCGAACGACAGCTATAACGCCGAAGGACAGATTCACCTAATTGCTGAGAGCACAAAAAAATGTAATACTACTCATCTTATTCATAATCACTTCTGTATAACCAGCTGTAATGCCACAGCACAGATTTTTCTAAGTGCTGTGAGTGCAAAGAACAATGCTACTAAATTTATTTTTAATTACCATTAATCAGCCTCTATTTACTTTTATAAAATAGACTTGATGGGCCTGCTAGTACCAAAAATTACTAGCTGTTACCTACAAGTTTAACACCAATGGAAATGTAATCAAAATATTGCAAGCATATCACAATGATTCTTTCAAGGCACCATGAGACCAGCTGGCAGGGATGCCACAGAGCAAGGAAGGAAAATAATCATAATAACTCCTTACTAAGGAATGCATAAAATAAGAGGAGTAGAAAGATTCTAATGACTAGATCACAACATAATTCTAAAAAATAAATGGCAAAAAATTCTTAACATTATACGATATGAATATCTTGTTTTAATAAACTCAGCACAAATTTGAATAAAGATGATAGGAATAATACAAAAAATACTCATGATTGCCAAACTAGTCAAAGAGGATTTATTGAAAAATCTGAGTGCAAGAGAACTTGGAGCACTATTGATCAATAGCTACACACTCATTCATGCTGAAAATTTATACATTAGCCACTCCACATGAGAGCAAATGAAAGAAAAAATGTTGGCCTCACTAATTTAGTAGTAAAACTATTTCAGGCATATTAAAATGAGATCAACACTCCACGCTCTTTCATTGAAAGAAAAGTTTTGCAATTCTACTCCTCTCCTGTAGAGCATAAAACCATGAGGACCTACTGGAAGTAAATTATCCCAGCACATCTCCAAAGAGAGAAACAATACAGGAAAAAGTCAAAGAACAAAAAATAGGAACAGAGGAAAAGGTACAAATAGGGAATCTCAATTCATCTTCAGTTACTTGCAACTACAAAAAAAAATGATTGTGAAGTCTTACCCAGTGTAAAGATACATTAATTTGTTAATGATTGGTGAGGCAAAAACTGAACAGGATGACATGAAATGCATACAAAACTTTATTTCTGAAGAAAGGGCAGTTTTTTTTTGTGGAAAATAGAGCACAAATATGGAATACCTCTAATATCATACAATAAGTTTACAACGTTAGTTTAGTTTAAATTATAAACTGACATTTTATTTGCTTGATATAAAAGAATAATATATTGTAGAAGCATAGTATTGTAGATAGTACTAGATACAACCACATTTTTTATTTACAATAATCACAACTGTACCATTTTTTGTCATGACAGGAGCACTCAGCATGTGTCCACATCTCACATATTTCCCATATTGTTCTCTTCAAGCATTAGATGCAAACTTTCAAGAGCAGAACAGGCACTCTGCATCTTAATTGCAAGGTATAAAATACCAGTATTCCACAATAGTGAGACCACCATCTTGATAATTGTAACCTTCAAACATGGAGAGTGCAAGTGGAAATGAGACAATAAATACAATGTGGTCAACTCTGTTGCCTTTACTCTTAACTAAACTGTGTTCCACATTAGCACAGAAAATAATCTGCATGTTAAACAATATTTTGTACTGCTCAGCAAAACTTTGATATAACTTAAAATTTTTAAATCTCTCTTGCTAGCAAATCACAACCTTTTCCTACAACAGAACAAGATGGAATAATGAAATTGTGATGGTTCATCATTTAAAGTGCTTTCTATCATAAGTGCAGCACTTACAAGTCTGGATAATGTAGTAGGTATTCCATATTGGTTCACCTATTCCACATTTGCACCTCTTCCTCAATGTAATATAACACAGTCAACTTAGTAAGTCAATGTAAAATTGTTTTTAAAGAAAAACAAAAATAAATTATGACATTAAAAAAGTACCTTGCATGGACTGGTTTTGAGTGAAGCTAAAAATTCTCCAGACAGAGGCAGTGTTGAATGCATAAAGGATTGTAATTCTGGCACAGAGAGAGAATCTTGCTTCAAGTCGAGAATCTGGCACAGTTCCTCCCATGTGCCAGCACTGCAGCACCATGGACACACATAATAACCTGGTCAAGAAAATACCACTTTATGTTGTGTGACAAGTTATGAAGCTTATTTGAAAACACAAATAGCAGCAGTTATTATCTAAAGTGTACATTTATTCAGAATCAAAATCAAGATAAGCAAAGAACAGCAGGAATTTTCATAGAATTAGTCTACCAAGCCAGTCACCAAGTCTTTGGTTCTGAGGCTAAAATTTTTTCATTACCTAGTGATGGCGTGTAGCAGCCTAATGATATTTTGAACCTACCTTAAACTTTTCCTATCACAATGGCTTTTTGATTAACATAGGATTGATGGTAATAAATTCACAAAAAACTAATAAAGCACAGTTTTTTAGGCATGAGATGGTGTCATAAAATTTTATATCTACATACATACGCTTCAGTTACAGAACAAAATTAATGAATGTTCACATGTAATAGATACATCACCAAAGGAGGCCTTGAAGGTACAGAAAATGACTGCAGACGTACATTAAAATTACAAAAAGAATAACAAGAATTAGTATAGTTAGCTATTCTATTTTATAACTATATTTTAGTTTTGAGTATCAGTTGTGTCAGGTAACTCTGCTAGAATATCTTTAAAACATTTTTCATTAACAAGTGGCTAATCAGACCAAGGTACAACAAATAATGATTCCCAATATATCCACAGAAAACTGAACTTTAATGGGTTAATCAACATGGTATTAATCCCCTATTTACATTCTATATGATTCCTTATAATACCCATCCATAAAGCTAATTTTATTAATCAGACAAAAAACTTTCAAAACTATTTATTTAGGTACATAAAGCACATAAAATTTTGTTTCAATAAAAATAAATCACCACTGTTTGCATACCTCTATGAAAATACATAAACATATTAAAGAACTTATGCCCAAAACACAGTATGCTCAAGAACTTATGCACAAAACACTGCGTATTAGGAAATTTATGCAAAAAACACTGCATATTGAAGAACTTATCAAAAAAAAAAACAGAATATACATAAGAAAACCACAAACCTGACTGTTTGTCAATAAATATGTCTTTCCGATGTGAAGCTGCACCTTCACATGAAGAACTGCAGTTTGGGCACTCGACAATGAAGCTACTATCAGCCTCATCATATTGAATAGCCCTGCAAGTTAAAAACTCTGCAATCTCTTCCTCCATTTCCAGATCAGCAGCATGTAAGTCAATCTCATCATCAGAACACTCAATTTCTGTGATGATTCCCACTAAATAGTCAGGGACATCAGAGCTCAAGCTACAGACACTTGTATGTAAATTGTGAAATATTGTAGTTCTGGGAAATTGCTGTTTATTTTTCAGTAAATACTGACATCTCACAGCTGAGTAAAATTTAGTATTTTCAGATGAAGATGAACACATCAAACTTCTCATTTCAGAAGCGGATGTAAAATGCTTCATTCCCACTTTCATCTCAAATTTTATAGGGGGAGTAGAATAATTTACAAAATGAGAGATACTTCTATAACTTTTGCAGTCACTCATGAAATGTCTCTTCCGGATAATGGCATGACTATCATCCAAAGAAAGAGGTGATGAATTTAATAAAGTTCCTTTGTTTAACAAGCAACAGCAATGTTGGTGACAGATATTTCTTTTGTCACTCATACATCTGTACATGCTGAAGCTGTTTGAAAAACATCTTCTAAAGATAGCCATTTACAAGAATTCAATGAAACTGTCTTTTCAACCTAATAGAGCACACCTTGTAATGAGCATTTAAGAATGGTTCAAATTGATGAATTCATCTATGCTTTTTCTGAAATAAGAAAAAAACATTACATGCTATTGCTCACCAAAATATTTCTATGCCATGTTACTTTGGACTTCCAAGATAAGACTATCACCACTGCAGTTCCAAAGTAAGAATCACACAAGTTATACACCCAATGACCCATCATAAATTCTTTCAACTCCTCATTAACATCCAGGCATGTACTTAGACCAAGATCCACTTTGTACACTGACATGTACTGGTCTGAGCAGACTGGAACTTTAGAAATTGATGATAATATGCTTCCATGGGGTTCCCTTTCCTAAGCCAAAGGGTTCACATTTCTGTGCCTCATGAAGACTATTAAAGACTTCAAGTTACATACAGTTTATTATGGCTGTTTGCTATGAAATAATACCATATTTTTTCATTTCTTTTCAACAAAGAATTACCGAGTCTCAAATTACACTGTCCCAGATTGACCCCTAGAACAGCCTAGATCCCAGATTGACCCCTAGAACAGCCTAGATCCCAAATTGACTTCTAAAAATGATTTAGATTCAACATTGCCATTACTCTGAATTTGAATACCTTGGTAGTACCATAAAGTTATAATTTAATTGTGCACATTATGAACCAGAAAATGTGGGTTCTACCCATAGAACACCACATGAGGGTTACAGAACATGCCACCCATAGCCATTAAACAAATAAACTTTTTAAAACTCCTCTCCATTCTAGCATCTATCAGCATTGTGCAAGTAGCTACTGCAATCAGGTGAAAGATATTAATAAATTTAAA
Source organism: Orchestia grillus (assembly GCA_014899125.1). Lineage (NCBI taxonomy): Eukaryota > Metazoa > Arthropoda > Malacostraca > Amphipoda > Talitridae > Orchestia > Orchestia grillus. The sequence goes on along the minus strand of VOMN01118899.1, from coordinate 12,870 downwards.
ATATTAGGCTCTTATTCACCCAACATTGACCTGAAAATACTGGAATCTTGTTGCAATTCAAAACCAGCTCAAACCCTCTCTCAACAAAATGCAGAGTGCACAATCTCTAGAAATACTAAACCATTAACCCTTTAGTGACTAAATTATTTTTGCAGCAAGGCTGCATTCAGCTATGTATGAGAAACTATTTGTAGCCCTATATGTATATGCAATAAGACTGCATTTAACTTTCTACAGAAAAACCAGTAACATCTTAATGAAATGGCATATCTATGTCTTTTTGAATATTAGAGAGTTAACTCAAGTGCATTATAATTTGTTTTTATTTTAGCTTTCAAATCCTTATTCTTAGTTTTAAATAAATTTTATGATTACTTTTGTAGCTTTCAGATTTTATTGAAAAGATATCTCTATTACTATAAATATCATAATGTAAATGCTGGCAGTTTTCTTCATTGAATTGAGAGTTGAGAATGAGAGGTCATTGGCTCAAGCATTTTAACTAATCTATGCAACTGAGGCATGAAGTATTTAGAACTATTTTAATTTAACTCAATGATATTTATTACTTTACTCAGCTATTCAGTCTTCAGAGATGGTAAATTATGATATATTTGACACTCAAGTGATCTTGAATGGAGCGAGCAATAAGAATTAATTTAGTGTGTTAATTTAATGGCACTGCATTACATGTTTTATTTTCAACTCAACAATTTTTAGAATCTTTCATGAATGTAGATTCCTACCTTTCCAATACTCAATATGCTATGAAATGTACATACAGATCCTTATGCACTTTCAAGTTTTTCATGTGTTTAATGCCATAAATTCTATCCGAGCTGAACATATTATGAAACAAATCCTTGTGAATCAATAATACTGAAATAATGAATGAATTCATTTAAATAATCAACAGTTATTGTAAATGTATTAGATTCTAATACATGCACAATAGCCTCTTTTATTAGCATTTCTAATAATTAGAAATGCTAATAAAAGAGGCCCAAGCACATTGAAAATGTAAGCAAAACCTAGACACCATAAAATGCTGTAGAAGTGATTGCATGAACATGCTTTGAAAGAAAAACAAAACTGGCAATTAAAAAAAGTTTATGAAGAGCAGGTGGACATGTCACAACCATTGTGAATTTTGGACAGAAAAACACAAAGCAATATGAATAAGACACACATCTGTATATCTTAATTTATGGCAACATCTCATATGATTTGTAGACTCAGTCAAGTGAAATAACTAAAATGCGTCATACCATATTGAGTGAGCTGTGTTTCTTCAATAACTAAGGCCTACAGGCAAAAGCATAAGTTTTCACATTAAAGGCTTGACCAGGAGTGATGCACCAGTGTTGAGAGGAAGAAACTGGCTATGCACTGCTGGAGCATTTGATCTCCATATGCACCTGTTCACCCTTATAGTTATACATCTGACTCTAACCATCAGTTGACTTCTATTACATAATGAACTTGAACTTGATATAAAGGCCAACATCAGTTGGAACCTTTATCTCAGCCAAAAAAATCCTCTAAAAATAATTACACATGGTACACACAAGTGGGTCCTCTTACCCAATTGGCTGTAAACCCAGCCTTGTCAATAAAGTTCTCCGAGTAATAGGGACTCCTCGTCATATTTTAACCAGAAGAAAATGTCACCGGGTAATCCAATTTGTCAACAACAAAGATACCCTTATGCTTGGGAGCCTGGGAGGTCAACACCTACGTCCTTAAACACCTTTTCAGAATACCAGGCTAGAGATGTATTTTATTCATGCACTTTTTCTCTTGTCTAGCCCATGCTGTTTCATCCCGTTTCATTTTTTTCTTCCATTTTTTGCATTCCCATTTTTGACCACCTCCTCCATAAACGTTACACCTACTATACCCATCGAGCGGTAACTGAACGGTCTGAACCTTCAAAGCTCCGGTCTCGAAAATGAACCCGGATCATTCAAAATAATCCGGAAAAATACGAAACCGTATTATGCAAAATCTGTCCCGTAGCTGTCAGACGTACAAAAAGTTCAATCACCAGTGCGTCATCAATGCTCTGTAAACTATCAGCATTATGCCTTTACGAAAAGCGAAATAATTTCAGTTCATTTATATCCTAATTATTAAAAAAATTACTAGTGTTTTTTAAAGTTGGTATACCGTACAAAGCGCCATATCCTAAGTGTACTGTTCTATTTCATGTGCCCTTGGAAAGGATTTTAACTATTTTGTGGAAACTTATTTTTAAATTTTTCTGAGCGTAGAAAAAAATATCAGGTTGTACATAAGTTTTGTACGTCTTTCACTAGTATGATAAGGAGACTAAAAACAAATCAAGTAACATTCATTGATTAAACACCATATTTTTCATCGTTAGTAACAACTTCTAACCCCCAACTAACCAATTTTTTATATGCCTCTTTCATAAAAATCCTCGATTTTTTAATAAAAAATCTTCAATTTATTTCCACCGTAAATGATAATCTTGACTCCTAAAGAGCTGGAAGTCTCAAGGAGCAATATTTGGAGAACAGAACGGATGCACCAATGTCTCCCATTTCAGCATTTCACTTGTGTATGAAGTTGCATCAAAGTTCAATTGCTGCATCAAACTCAACAGGATTATCTTTTAGAGGGCTATCTTCGTGTCTGTAATCAATATTTCAAAACTTTTCGAGACATCTTCTGCATGTCCATTCAGTAACTACTTCTAGAAAAAATGCTATCTACAGACCGCTCCATGGTCTAGTGGTGAGCGTGATGGCCTCGCAGCCCAAAGGGCTTGGGTTCGAGCCTCGGCTCAATGAGGCTTTTCACGCGACTGCGGAGTACTTCCCTTGGAAAATGAAGTTTAAACCACATATTCTTCACATCCCCACCACACCAGTAGTGATAAGGCATTTAAAACCCAGCGGTAAAACGTGTTGGAATGAATAAAGGTTGGACTCTACACTTCTTGAATATTTTTGGCACCTGCTGTCGCATTAGATCCCTTGTGAAACTGGAACCGCATTATGTGTTTTATGTGTTCTATTGATGGCTTCATGTTAGTTGTAAGGTTGAAGATAAAAATAGCTAAATATTCAAATTAATTTCACTGTAGCGTGTATCAATGACCTTTAATGTTGGGGGTTAAAAGGTGTACGTTCGTTTGTTCAGGAAAGATAGAGAAACACAAGGATTTAGTCTGGTCCTTAACTCGTATATTTGCGTCGTGAAGATTTGGGTTTGATCCCGTAAGAATAGTGTTCTTCGTGGTGAGTGATTGTGTGGTTGCTTGAGTTCGTGTGTGGATATTTAATTGGCGGTTTCGACACTTGCAATAGATCTTGAACACGCCCGGGAGAACTTCAAAGGAGGCCAGTAGGGGGCTCGCTGCTTGCTCGAAGTTGTGAGACGAGGAGACGAGAAGAATTACGAAGATACGAAGGACCAAGGGATGCGTCTACCATGAAGTAGATCGAATGAATAGCAAGATGACGGCAAGCAGTGGCGTGTTGTTACCATGGATGAAATTATTCTTAACCAAATATTTAATTCCAAGTTGCTTGTAAAATAATCAAAAATAATTTTCTAATTAAATATTTGAGCAAGTTTAAATTAATGCAGAATGCCGTCCAAATATAACGTTTGAATTTTAGGCGCACTCTGAAGGTAGATTGAATTCGAGAATTTGAGAATTACGTTAAAAATCTTTTATCAGTAACTTAACTTCAGAATTGTCTGGCATGGAATTCATGCTACCGCTTGTTACAGACCGCTACAAAGTGATTGCCTAGCAGAATAGGTCGCAATTTAATACCTTCCTCAGCAATATAAGTTCAAACTTGTTACAATAGGAAAACGGACAGGACTTATGATACGACCTGATATATTGAAAAATATTCAACGCGTTTTCGTACTAATACAGTGCAATGACCAAAAGCTTACGCATATTGGGTTCTGCCACATTTTTACAAGGTTCTGCCAACTCTCACTCGCACGTTGTGGTATGTCAAATAAGGAAACAAACATATGTTAAACAATCTAACCTTATCTATTCATTCGTAACCCTAACAAAACATTTTTAAAATGTTTCAAAATGTAAAATAAGGTATATGGGATATGTTTACTGATACAGCACAATGAGGCAAAGTCTAAGGGAATTAGGGCCACACTTTTACATAGTTCTTCTACCTTGTATTCGCACAATACGTTATCAAGTTAGTAAAATAAAGCTGTCGTAACAAGCTTTATTTTACTGCATTTTTTATGTGCCTGTCATTACCATTACGTAACCTAACGTAACTGGGTGGACCAAAAGGGGGACAAATTGTACAATATAAACTCATTTTCAACTGCTTTTTTTTTCGTGAACCATTCAGGAAAATAGATTTCTGTCACTTAGGAAAAAATGCATTCTAGTTATACCAATATAAAGGTTGTACAATGAATAGAACATACTGTGTAATATGCCAACTTTAAGTGAACATTTACTAAAAATTCTTCGATAATTTAAAATTACAACTCGTCTAACAATTCATAATTCATTGTGCTGAATGGGATTATAATTTGGAGATGATGCCGAACGAGTTAAAAAAATATTTACGTTTATTTTTTAATGAATCGGACCAGACCAACAGTGGAGTCGATTTTATTGGTAATGACAGCAGTGTTGCAAGAATTTCGGCTATGATCATCAGGGTACAAAAACCACAGTATAGAGGCGTCTGACTGAGATGACATCGGAGACTCGAAGTGGATCAGAAAAAGCCTCTTGACTGGACGTGTTTCTTATATTTTTGTCTTTGCGCCTTGATAGTATTTTGTATAAACGTGACATATTTTTTGGGGAATTTAACTAAATTTAACGAGTGTCTTTCAGTAAGTAGTACATCAAAAAGGCTAGAGGTATAAAAAAAGGTAAATGAATTAGTACTGAAATTGACTATGAATTATAGAATGTTGGGAAAAATGTTGGAGGTAGAGGATATTCCCTGACTAACAGGAAGAACAGTAGCAAAAAAGCTTCTACTCTTCTGAAACAGCTATGAAAAAGATGTATAAGTGAAATTTCTAAGCATTTGACTAAGAAGAGTAAGAGAGAGATGAAGGAATCACCCTCTAGTATTGAAATGGTAGAGGTGCTATGCAGTTGGCTGGGCCGCTGGTGAAGCGTAGTCAGCCCTTGGGTTGAATTGCTGAGTTTGGGGTAATGGGAGTTATGCAAAGTTTAAGAAAAAGGTGTTGATTTTAACAATTCATGATACAATGTTTACATGGAACTCACATTTTTATATCTAACAAATGGGTAAAAAAGAAAATTTTTTATTGTAAACTTTCAGGCCCACAGGTAACTCCTGGTAATAAATATTTATGTTAATATGTTTACACTCATATTATAATAAATAATTTTGTGGTTGGGAGTTATTCAGTCTTACCTTGGTTTCTGTTGGGGATTGGGTATAGCATGATGAAATGAATAATATGAGTAAGAATGTTAGTAAGTCTAAAATTAGTGAAACCCCTCTCTAGAAGGAAAAGAAGTAAAAATGATTTGTACACATACTGAAAAGGTGATTGATAGTATGGACACAATGGGATATTATTTCAGAAATTTGTGTCAGTTATTACTTACATTGTGTAATTTTTTGAAAGCCAAGGTACTCACATTCATAAATTTTAAATAGCAAGGGCTAGAGAGGCATAGGCATGAGACAACTGGAAAACATTGAAGTAAACTGTTCAGAAATGTTTTCTTATTTAATTTAATGAAGGAAAATGGTAGATGAGAAGTGTAGGTGCTAATCTAAATATGTATAAATATGTTATGGTTAAATATGGCACTTTGAAAATGGCAAACTGATCATATTATTAGCAACAACAAACAGAAATATAATATGTATATGTTATAGAAGTTAAAAAAATTGGTACAGATAATTCAAAGATTAAACAAAGCTAATGTGCGTAAAGAAATTTAAATAATATATTCAACCAAGCATTGGTGTCCTTTGTTAATAAAAATTTTAAAAAATAATAAAAACTATGATTGTGCATTTTAATATATATCAAATAATGCTTAAAATTCCTTCTATTTCTAATTTAAAGCATCAAACTTGTCAACAGTTCATACCAACCAGAGGTGCTTGATTATATATCTAGCTATGTACAAACTATGTAATTTCAGCACTTGAACCCAAGTCGTAGGCTCATATTTTTATGCCTTATTAATGAAATAAAGTTGCTTGCTCATTGAGACTCCAAAAATTTTGCAATTGATAGTAATTTATAGGGATTTATAGGCTCAGTCTTCAAAAATTTTGCGATGAATGTCAAATGTTTATATTACACCCAGTGCACAAATCAATAAAAATCAACCAATATGGATTTCAAGATGTCAGCTTGAATTGACTTTTTAAATTAACCACCAGTTGTGTTGATGCTCTACAGTGCAACAAAATCCTTGTGTTGAGGGTGTAAAACCAACAACAGTTACATGCAGCATGTATGCCAATTAGTATTTTGTCAGTTTATTAAAGATACATAGATGTTTCAGATACAAAACTATAATATTCATCTTAGAAAAAGCAAATTACAATACATCCCATAAATCAATTAAACTTTGGGACAATAATGACACCTTTACAATAGTAGTCCCCTGCATATTTGGTCTACATTGAACTTAGTGATAAAGTTTAAGCTTGGTTGCATCATTTTTACACTTTGTTTTTCTTTCTAGCTTTGTCTCTATGCAAAATTACAGCCCAACTAAATCTTATATTGTGCCTTTGCTTCAATCTCCTTCAATACCATCTGTTTTGTATTCTTATCTGAGAAGGAGTGAATGAAATGAATGAATTTCATCTATCAACTCCATGGTGAGTACTTAGCTGTTGTGAATTAATTAGTGATGTATTAGTGATCTAATTATTTAATTATAATAATACCTCATTTATTGTTGATGTAACATTCCAGGACCACCTGCAATAGGTGAAAATCTATGATGTAGCAGTATCATGTATTTTTACCCTCATATACTCTCCCTGCAATGTTAACAACCCACCCTTTACTTTATTATTAATAGTACCCAACTGTAAAGTTATACAAGTGGCTGATAAGCTTACTGTAAATAGCTTCACATAAGCATAATGTTAATTGAGCTTGATAGTCTAGTTTACCATGAGCAGTCTATACGTACTGGCTTCAACCAAAAAGCCAAAAAAAGCCAAGGATACAGTACAAAATGCTGTGATTTGTTATCTGCTACCCATCAGCCAATAGTGTTCTGTGTAAAATCCCTCATGAGTGCAACCTGTTGCATTTGAAAAAATTCAAATACCTATGCAACATATACCTTGCCAGTAGGTATCATATTTTAAATGGTGCAGTACTGCAAGTTAACATGTTTAAATCAAGATTTTTTTTACTTTTTTATTATTGTCCTTCCAGGAAATACTTGAAATTTTCATAGTTCCTTGTATTGTCATGTCCCAATATGTACTTAAATGATCAGCGGTATAAAATACATACCTATGTGCACTATGAAAACCCACTATGCTTTGAATCTGTGAAAGTTGAACCAAAATATAGCAATGAATTTCTGTAGTTTAATTTTCTCTAAAGAAATTCATTGGTTTGGCTTCTGAAATACTGGTTGTGTTTTAAATTTGAAAGGTATCTTATGAATCAAACATCATAATTACTGTTCAATTTTACAAAGATTTGGATAGGTACATACTTAGTTTCAACATCCTCATAGCAAATAGATATATTCAAAGAATACACACACGTTCAGCTGATTGTACATTTTTTCTCAAATTTATTATTCAAATTTTCATCTATTCTATATTTTAAAGTTTACCAGTTGAAAATTCTATTTAGATATAATGAAACCTTAACTTATAAAACATTAGGTAATTCATTTCCACTTAGGAAATTTTTTTCCTCTTCATTTTTGTGAATAAAAGGCAGTTGAGGATATCTTTATTTTACTGTGCCCTGGACCCAGAGCTCTCTTGTTATCTCTCAGGTTTGGCCTTCCTGTAGTGTAATATTATACATATATGACCATATTGTTACATGTGCGTAAAGATTTGGTATTAGTTTTTAATAAGGGCAACAATGTTAATGTAGCCAATAATGCAGTTTACAAACTTATTTACAAACTATTTAATTTAACGATTAGTATTATTTTAGCAATGAAATGCTTGTAGCTAATAATTGATGATAAATTTTTGTTCATGAAACAGATTAATGTATATGAATGCAAATTGGGTGCTTTAAAAAGTAAAAAGATCATTGGTATACATTGGCCTTTTTCTTCCTAGTTCAGCTGTGGGATCAGTAATGTAAAGATTTCTCCAAAAGAGAAAATTGTTTACTTGATATTTGTACCTGCACCATTGCTGTCTATTTACTAATCTCAGGCAAATTACAGTGTAGCCTTATTGGCTGCATATGGTATGATTGCAGAGAGGAGTAAAGAGTGAAATGTATTCATGTACACCTTAACCCTTTGAGTACTACAGACATCTCAGTCTTATCTTATGATTTTCTGTATGTTACAACACTATAAACAGTTTTTGAGCTCTAGGATTATCATACCTTTCTTGGAACATCACTGACCCTTCATAATAGTTTTAGTTAGATGCAAATACTTTCATTAACAAGATTTGATCATATTTGAACCAAAGCTCTAATGTTACAGGTGATTGAAAAAAACAATGTACCTATTTACCAGGGGTGAAGGTTGGCAGTTTGGGCGCAAGTGCTACAGTCTTCCAAACCACTATGAGCGCTGCACCCTGTCAGACTCGAGGCAGTGGCCTCCTCTGCTACCACACGCCACCAGAGGGGATGTGTGTCTCTTACAGCCTGCAGCTGCACTCAAGAAAAGAATACGACAGGATGTTTCACATGAGGTTTTCCACCAGCGTTTGAAGTCTGTGAAGCAATGGTTTGAAGAGTTCTCCGATGTGCAGCGCAACAGGCTCCTCTCAGATATCCTCGTTAGTTGGTGTGCTTTGTGTTGGCAATGTAATTTCTGCAGACTGATCTTCACTAGAAAATAGACTCCTCAAAAGTCTGTCATAGGTCTTGCTTCCCAGACTTTATTGTTGCTTTGCATCTTTGGAGCTGGTAATATAGAGTTAAGGGTAGTGTGTTTCAGGTACCTTTTAATTAAAGTCATAGGAACAAAGAGGGGTTTTGTTGAAATAGTATTAAAGTATGAGTACTGCATTTGTGTAAAACATTGTAAAGTGGCTGCATAGTTGTAATGTTGATTAAAATATTACTATCACATATTCATAATTCAGGACAGCAAATATATATGAATAAAATCCATTTAAATTATCTGTGCCATTTGTAGGCCTCTTGAAATTGTGCCATACTCTCTATATGTAATTGCAATATTGGTGTCTTAATTGATTGCATTTATTACTAAAACAGAAGGAGCCTATTTTGAATCACTGCTCTAGCATGTGGGAATATATGCTTCACAGAATAATTTTAATCTTCCTTATTTTGCATTTCTGAATATGATTTTATACTGTGCTTGATATTCTTTCTTCATAAGCATTCAAATAAGTTCAATGACTCAAAATTATTTTGTCTTCATTTGAATTATATTTTGCAGTGGAGTTTTGCACTTCAAACTTGTGTAACACACAATTTTCACAGCCCATGTGCAATCCTCGGCAACTGCACCTGCTGTCCACTTGGCTGTGTGGAGATGGTCGGGTCACTGTTGAGAGCGTCAACATTCCAAGACCAATTACCAAAGAGGATCAAATTACAGTACCGAGCATTCCAACTACTAGGCCAGCCAGCAAAGAGTGTTGCATTGCCTCTGACAGCAGTGCAAAGCTAGGAAATGAATGTTCCTCGACTCATTTTGATGTCAGCGAGGCCTCTTCTGACACGACCCCCAGTGATGTGGAGAGCAGTGATGGTGGCAGCAGTGACATCATCTCTCCTCATAGTTTAGGCCCCCCAGGTAGCCTCTAATTTGATGCACTCGAGTATCAATGCCTCGGTGTTGCATTTGTCTAGATAATATTATTCATATTTTTTGAGAAATGAGGAAGGCCTGAATGGGACTGCAAAAATTTATTTTGTGGGGCTAATGTTTTAGATTGAATATATTTGTCTCTGAAATGTATCTTGAAACATTCATTTGAACTAAATTAGATGCTTACAGTTCAAGTGAGGAGTGGTTCTTAATTGTCTCTAGAATGTGAAGGTCATTGTCTTGTTGAGGGAAGAGAGAAAAAGATTTGAGAACTATAGTAACCTAGTTATTATAGGTACACAAAGTCAGCAATAGCATTGTTTAAAGTTAGTTTATCCAGCTTTTTGGTGAGACTCAAGATAATGTTTGCATCAATGTTTCCTTTATGAAGTTGTATTGAGTTATACACAAGAAATAATTCTAATACAGTTTAGTCCAATATATTGAATTGTTTAAGTTATTTGTGAATGGGATGGTTACCTTTACTCTCCCATTACAGCTATCATGGGTAGATTTTATAAGCAGGCTTGAACTTTCGATATCTTTTAACTATTTACTGAAGTGAAATTTGAGTGAAATATGTTGAGGCATCTGAAACTTAATGTTATAAAATATGCTAATACATATGTTTCTGAATTATTATCAAAAGGGATGCAATATTTTGGAAATTATTTGAACTTTAGAGAATAAAGATGAGATTGGTCACAGAGATTGGATAGATTGTAAAGTTTGAATTATGTTTGATTTTGATGATAATGTTCTTGAGTTCTAGGCTATGCATGTAAAGTTGGTGGAGGAAGTGAAAGGGAGAGTGAGTGAGGGATGTAGAGATGAGGCAGTGAAAGCAAGAGTGAGTGGGGAATACTGGGCACTGGAAGGTTAGGGAGGAGTGTTGGAGTGCCAAGGACTTCATACGAGCACAGATAACTTAATGAGAGCAAGGAATTTGATATGGGTGCAAGAGACTTGACATGAGGGCGGGGGACTCGACGTGAGGGCAAGGGACTCAACGTGAGACCAGGGGACTTGATGTGAGCGACGGAAATTTGGCATGGGTTGTGAGGGTACCAGTGAGATTTTTTGACCGTTTTGTCCATTGCTAAATCTTGGGAACTAATTGTAGCTGAAGGAATAAGAAATGCGCTGGTGAGACAATATCAGGACTATAATAGGAACTATAAAAGATGCTACAGTTCAAAGATTTGCTGGTGTGGCGCTGAGGGATTTGTCTCCTGATGAAATGAAATGTTTCTGCGCTTCCATTTATTGTCCCCTACCAAAAACCCTTGGTATGCTGCGAATGTCTTATGTGGAAGTCTAGCCAAGGCTGCTAATCTGAACAAATTAAGGGAATCTTAAATCGACAGCTTGTTTCAATTGAAAACAAAGCAGTTCACTGTTTAGTGGTATGAATTTTCATTTTGGATATGGATTTTTGTCTACAGATGTTCCAATTAGATTCCGTGACGGATAAATTTGCGTTTTCTTTAGACTTCGTAATAATGAAAATCATCCTAATTTGAAGCTTTGTTTGTACATAATGAGTACCCGTTAAAATTTCCTCGTTATACGAGTGTGTGTGATTCTTGTGCCTCTAGGCTCATGCCGTCTGCATCTGGGCTGCGCCCCGAACTGCCAGGACCCCCTCTCTGTGCTCCCCGTCCAGGTCTCCTTCATCATCCTCTCCCACTTGGACCCACAGATGCTGGCCAGAGCTGCCCAGGTCAGCAGGTAAGATGATCAACACAAACAAATTCGCTACCAGACCCAATTCCTTGCCTAGCAACTGGGTTTCCAGGACCAAAAAGACTGTAAAGAAAAAACGCGTATACGAGACGCGGTACGTTTGTAAATTCAGCTATCGCTCGTGATATGGTTAGCAGACCTGTAAAATTGATGTTCCAAAGCGAGCGTGGCGCAGTACGATGAGAAATGCAGCTGTTACTCACGTTCATTTTATTACTACACATGCAAAATATGTTTCGAGAGGCGAGTGTGGCGCGGTGCGTTCAGGAACACAGCTGTTGCTCGCACGCGACTCATTGGTAGGGAATGTGTTCAACAGAAATGTATTGCCGCTGCTATGTCTTGCTACTATCGGCGTAATTTAGTATAATTTACAGGTGTCCAGGGGATTGGCTGCCATGCAGTAATGAGTTAGGGGGCAATGAGGCCTAATAATATACGTAGTGTGAGCTGCTCTGGCTTACTCGAATTATAATTGTTTATTTCGTGCTTAAAGGTTATTAATCTAAAGAGTTGGTTCATACTTATCGCCAGTGTCGTAAGTAAAGAAAATGAAACAAAATGCACAGTGCAGCATACTTTCCGAGCAGTGTGCACAATGATGTCATGACCACAATCCTTTTGTTTCAACTAGCCAGGTTTTGACTTCAAGCATTCATTTTTGAACTGTCCTCCTTTATTACTAAACTACCATGAAATATCAAGTTTTGAATTTAGAACTTACAATTCACCCTGTAGAGCAGAGGTACTCAACCTACAGATTTAACTCTTTTGGGGATTACATGGGACTTGCTTATAGTTCTTTACCTGACATTCGGTGCTGAAAAAAACTGTCTCGCACGGGATAAAAATACAGTTGACGCTCCCATCCATCGACTAAAACGGAAGAGAAAAAACTTGAAGCACATACTCGCCCAAAAAGAAAATTTAACTGTGATTTTCGCACTCTAAGATCGACCGAGTTGGGCATGTTCAGTTCAGACGCCCCAATTGTTCAAAGTCTGTTGGAACGAGTATCTTGATGCAAGCATCAGTACTTGACTCGTAGTTCTCTGCCAAAATTGCTTGCAGCTCCTGCCCTAGTATGGAAATTAACCAAACGGGGAAACAAATCAGCGAATAAA
>VOMN01118898.1:0-71886 GCA_014899125.1 Orchestia grillus | reverse complement strand
AGCAGCACACAGCCCCAGCAGCACACAGCCCCAGCACACACCGGCTGCTGCAGCGCGCCAGCATCTCAGTTGTTCAGCTTTATGTGCAGCGCGGACTGGTGAGGTCACTGGACACCGCTGGAGCTGCTGGCTGGGCTGCGTTGCTCGTGCCACCTTATTTCTTTGTTCTATTAATACGGGGGCGTCTTACTCCTCTTCACGGCACTAGTCGTCCCAGTAATACGGGGGCGTCTTACTCCTCTTCACGGCACTAGTCGTCCCAGTAATACGGGGGCGTCTTACTCCTCTTCACGGCACTAGTCGTCCCAATTTTAATGCTATTTGCTAAGATTTCGGTTAAAAAAAATCATTATGATAAAAGAGTTTGATAAATTTAAGTTTTGCTGACTAATATCATCTGATGCAGCTCATGTGGCCTTTCCCAAAATAGTTATATGAAGAGTATAATAATGAGATGATCCATGGATTGATCTATGTTTCCAAATTATCTGTGATCATGCATCAACATGAGCTACGTTTCCAAATTATCTATGATCATGCATGAATATGAGCTATATTTCCAAATTATCTATCATCATGCATGAATACATATGAGCTAAATTTCCAAGTTAACGTTGATGTCATTGTCCAGAGCCTCCCTTACAGATGCAGTATGGTTAATAAAATTGTTCCATTCGGAATTTCTATTGCCAGGAAATATTTCCTTTGGATCTGGGTAGTCCAGAGCCTGTGCACCATAGGAACTACCCGCACGCGATTGCTTATGACCCAAAACCTTTAACTAAGCCATTAACTAAACCTTTATCTAAACCTTTAACTAAACCTTTAACTAAACCTTTAACTGAACCTTTAACTAAGCCTTTAACTAAACATGTTCATTGGTGAAAGTCTTTACCCCACAATAGATGCTATGAAGCGTGTGCTTTAGTCAATTCCGTCTCACAGATAAACTAAAAATTGAAATCCTTGCATTGCCGGTTAGAAAATTATAAATTTAAGATATATTTTTTAATTTAAATACTGACGGATCGACTGATTTACAACGATATTCAACCCAAATTTGACCATCCATCATAACAGGCAGAAGCACGAAAAAGTAATGCATAGAATTTTAATTTTCGAGTATGAGTTACGAATTCAGTACTTGGATTTATCCAAGTGCGTACAGCTCAGCAACTGAAACCCTGAGGGCGTGCTAAAATATTGTATAAAATATTGTACTAAATATTGTACTAAATATTGTACTAAATATTGTACTAAATATTGTACTAAATATTGTACTAAATATTGTACTAAATATTGTACTAAATATTGTACTAAATATTGTACTAAATATTGTACTAAATATTGTACTAAATATTGTACTAAATATTGTACTAAATATTGTACTAAATATTGTACTAAATATTGTACTAAATATTGTACTAAATATTGTACTAAATATTGTACTAAATATTGTACTAAATATTGTACTAAATATTGTACTAAATATTGTACTAAATATTGTACTAAATATTGTACTAAATATTGTACTAAATATTGTACTAAATATTGTACTAAATATTGTACTAAATATTGTACTAAATATTGTACTAAATATTGTACTAAATATTGTACTAAATATTGTACTAAATATTGTACTAAATAATGTACTAAATATTGTAGGAGTCAGATGGCCCGATTACGCTGCTCAATCGTCGAGGTCCCTCAGGGTTCACACGATAGGCACTCAGGTAAGCTTAGTTGAGTTGGTCTCTAGTATGCCATGGGGAGTGACTACCTCTCTCATGATGCGGGCTGGAAGAGTTTCGTAAAGTAATTCTGACGAAGAAAATACAAAGCCCTAAAGATCTTTAAATGAGTCAATTCTTTCCCAGGAGTCATTGAAATTTCAAATAGTTAATCGGCGAATACAACTTCACCGATCGCCTCTGCGAATAAATGCAAAATACTGTAAAGCTCAAAATTTCCAAACGTGAGGAAGTACAACCAAAATGCTCACAAATATCTAATCTACCGTATATCTACGTGTGCATATATTCTAGATTACACCGCAGTGCATTTCATTCGATGACAGACATAATCGATTGATTCAAATACATAAAGTTAGCTCAAGATTATAGCTCTGTTAGCGAAGTGATGACCCTTTTTAGCAGTCGCATGGAGAACAGCGCGGCAAATCTCCCGAGTTTTGTTTCTGTAAGATATTCTGAGTTCTGTGAAAACTTCTCTGTGCTTCTTGTGTTGTTTACGGTAACGGTGGGGTCGCACACTTCTTCTTGCTTTCCATGCAACTGCAGAGCGCGCATTAGAAGATCAAAATGTCAACATGATTTGTTGTCCATTAACATTTTACTGTGCTCGGATAAAGTTTTCGTAAAGGTGATCGCTGGCTAAAATGAATGTGCAGGTTGAATTATTGACAGCGTGAAGTTAAATCAAAACCCGAAGCAATCAAGACCATCGCTGCTGTTTATTCGCTTATAATTTTGTCCGTTGAGAAACGAAACCCGTTCGCCACAAATCAAATAAAGCCAGAAACAATTCTTCTCAATTTGTCAGAGCCTGTTCCTTTTTCTGTGTCCTCATCAACATCGTTGTAGTACATTTTCTAATATTTTGAGTTTTTTCATTTTTAAACTTTTATCATTGTGAAAACAGCCCAATATTAGGCTTAGCCGTTACATAAAACCAATATTCAATAGCAAATGTGAATTGCATTTCATTTGGAACCTTCTGGTCACAGCATAGAAACTTGTGCGGCATTTTCTGAGCTTCGCTTTTCTTCAGCAGACAAAGGTAACGTTGATTTCATGGAGCCCGCGTTCATTAAAAAAGCCTAGCTGCTGACTGAAAAATGGGTAATGATGCTTCTCATCTCAAAATTTACAATCCGTAGTGATTAATAACCAGCATTTGGCTGCTTTTATGGTCCTCATTTTATTCGGCTCGTCTTTTCTGGGGCTGTGTCATGAGCTTGCCATTGGTTGGAGCATTGATTTCAAGTCAGGAGCCATTTCGTCGATCGATGATTTCTATCCATGGGGAGGGTAAGCCACTCATACACTTGTGGGAGCACAGCGCAGGCCACTTGTAAGAACAATCTAAAAACCATGCAAATCCTCAAAAAATAAAACCATTGACGCGCACGATGCGGAATTCGTAGCCTTGTAGCGAAACATCCGTGGGAAATGGTAGGTGTCGTACGCTGCAATCTCGATTGAGAATTCGAAAAAATTGACTGGATAGAGAGTTTTGATCGTATTGCCTTACGTCAACCACAGATGAAAAATAACAGTAACTATAAACAATGTCGTAATTTAGATTTCTCTTCCATATAAAGAGGTGTCTATGAAACAACGCAATTGAATCCCATTTATCATCCATTAAAAGGGAAGCAAGGCAGCGACGTTTCACTCAACGCCTTTTGCATGACAGATATTTTATGCACGGAAATAAACATTGCGAGGAAACTGTCAGAGAAAAGCTCCTTTTTCTACATGGTCAAGTATCGAAGAGCATAGTATAGTTTAATTCATCAGCGTATTGCTCAGCGTATCATAAAATTCAATGCATGAATACTCGGTGGCTTATTGTTCTGAATATTAAATGATAAATCGTCAGCTCGATCAAGGGCATTTGCGGCACATGGTTCGAACGAGCGGTCTTCGGCAGAGTTGTTCCTAACTTTCAGGAGAGGACTGCACCTCCAGGGGAACGACACACATCAAATTTGTGAGGTGTTTGGCGCCATTCAGACGTGATTTTTAAGTCAAAAACTTGGCCACTGGTCTCGAAGCGTCCAATTGCAGCGAAAGTTCTCTTCACATCCTGCCTGCAAAGTTAGCATCTGTGAAGAAGCTCTCAAACTTGCCCCCCTTTCCGCCCTCTCCCGCTGTTGCTGAATTTCTTGCTCCTCCAAGTTCCAGCGGAGCCGCAACATGTTCAGGAGCAAAAGTAGTACGACAGAGTCATCTTTTGATAAAGAACTCCTTGACTTGGGATGTGCGACTCAGCGATGACGCCAGTTATATGCACTGAGAGTTTTATTCTCTCCAGTAGACAAAAGTAAAGCCTGTCGTATTTATTTTTCACCGCTACTACAGTTACCTGCATCGGCTGCTGTGCTCGTCAACGATAAATCTATTCGATGCCATTATCATATTTTCAGTGATCATAAAATTTGGATTAGTAGAATAAAGTAAATAAATATTTCTCAGCGCTTACAGTTGACTACCTTCGTGTACGAAAAATTGTAAACGTCACTTCCGATTGCTCACTCACACACTTATTTTGAGTGGTTACAACAAGGAAGAGGTTTCTGCTCTTTCTGAATTAGCACTTTTACGTAGCACTGCTATTGATGGCTCGAAATTTTTTATGTCATTTAAGAACTGCTTTCCAATCACAGAGGAAACATTGCTTTACCATTTCTAAGAAGCCTCCCGGATGGAGATGAAGAAATCGCTTCCAAAGTTGGTCTGAGAATTCGAATGAAAAAACTAAAACGACGGTCAAACCTTTACGCCTTAGGAGATGCTGAAAGGCACAGTCGTTTTTGAGTCTTCTCTTATTGGTGTATTACAATTACGCAGCGAAATTGTTCGTAGTGATTTTTGATGTGAAACTCAATTATCTAAGTGTTGAAAAATAATTTTCTAGTTAGTCCTGACATCTCATAATTAACACATAACTCTAACGTCAATGGATTTATTGGTTATGCGGTGTGAACATTTGAACGAAGGCGTTAACAACGAAGCTACATCGTAGCCCAACAATGAATAAACACAATCCGTTGATGGAAAGTTTCACTGTAGTAGAATTCCGAGTTTTATCCATCAAACTTAAAGTGAGACTTTATTTTTAAACTCTTAACTAGATTTTGGAAAGTTCGTTGCTGTACTCTGCCTTGTCGTCCATAAGAGGCATTACACATGTTTTATCGGAGATGTTGGGGCGATGATCATTTTCGCGACAACTGTGAACTTTATGGGAGTTGATGAAGCAAGAGGAATTAAGTTCCGTCATCGCAGAAAAAGAGATGGTTGGGGAATCCGTCAGGGTTTTTTGCTGGAAACAAAGAGATGGTGAAAATAATCCTAATTTCCCTGAGGAAAAGGTTTTACAGAGCACGTCGTCTATCCCCATAAAAAATTGTTCGGTTATTACTGCTTTTGCAGTGCGGGAGCAGAAGCTAGTAAGTTATGCTTTTTTCTTCGGAAAAAATAAATGGCCAAAATTTCGAGAATTCTCCGAATGGATTATACTGCTTGTACTTTAAGTCCCAACTGTGAACGATTTTTTGGGGGGCCTGCACATAGTATAAGAGTTTGCGTACATATATTCGTACTGAAGGAAGAACTTCTGCATTTTGTTTTCACTAGTAGACGCACCCTGTCAAAAATAGCGGGATAAATGATGCTAAATTCTTAAAATGCCCTTTTATTTACGGTAACTCTAACATTAAACAAAATAATTTTTACCATCACTGATACGGACTGCTTTACCTGGCAATCTCGTTATTAGTTTAGGAATACGGACCCTGGAATTTTCTCCTATTCAAATCTTTAAGAGCGTGAGAGAGAGACGGACTAACCAGCGAGCAAGTAACAACTGTGGATTAGTATACAAAGTGTCCCACAAAAAAACGAACCTAACTTAACATGACCAAGCCAGGACCAACAGTAAAAGAGTGCACAGTGCGATTTTCATCGGTGACAGAATTAAACACTAGAGAATCGTTACAATTTTCTCCTCAGTGAAGTAATATTGTCTCACAGAGAAGAAATATTGTCTCACAATAAAAACAATTCGCACAAATGGATAACGTATCGCTAGTTCTGCCGTACAACGAAGCATTGTGCTACCTTCTCACAGGAAGAAGAAAAACTGAAGAAACCGGGAACTTTCAATCATGGAAACCATGTGACTTATGTTGGATATGCTTTTCATGTACAATGGCGTCTTGTAGTCAAAAATGAGTTCAACTTGGCAAAAATTCACAAAATGCTCTAGCTACACGATGACATTCGTGAGAAAATTCTAAAGCGGGAACTCTCAATTCGGATTTCAATAAAAAGAATTTATGAAGGCCTTGTCGCCGAAATTCAAGGAAAATGAACTGTTGCAGTACTTTCAAAAGGATGTAAGCGCTCACAGAGTAGCAAAACTTTGTGAAATATTCACGTAGCAACTGCGAACGAAAAGATAAAACTGGGTGACTCAAAATCACTGAATCGCTTGCTGCAAATATAAAATTCAGGCTTTTTAGTTTTGTGAGGCATGATTTAGGACGAAAATGAAGAGCCCAGCAGGGTCTGAAGTCGTTTAACATTCTACCCTCTACATGTGGAAAATTCCCTTTCATGAGATAGTGCTAGTTTTTCATACAAAACTAGAACCCTCCCCTTCATCGAAAATCCCTCGTCGGTAAAGGGTAGAAGTCTTCAACTATGAAAGGAGGCACGTTCTAGCGAACTCGGAGATGAGAATCGTTGGCGATTTTGCTGGAAGCTCCGCTGTGAGAAGTTAGTGGAAGTCAATGACGTGAGAACGACAGTAGGGAGACGCAGAATTGGGAGTGTCCGGCGAGGGGTTGTCTTAATTTTGGGGTAATTTAATTGTACTCGGAGTAGCTGTATCGTGACTAGAGGACATCATGCGCAGAGGGTATTTTACGTGAAAAGTATCCTGATCTGGGAATATTTTGAAATTGATAATCCTTAGTTCGGAGTGTACGATATTGTGTGTCTGCTGAATTGGCGGATACTGAGTTGGAGGTTTGTCAGTGTAGGTATATTCAAGGTAGTATATTGAGCTGTTGGTGTACTATGTTAAAGGGATTGTAAGGTTTGGGTGCACTTGCTTTAGGTTCAGGGAGGTGTAGCGTGAGTTTAGAGCTTACTGAAACTTGAGTAGTTGGACGGTTTTGAAGTAGGCTTTAAAAGAAAATTTACCGGAGGTTTGTTGAAGGAGCTTTGTTTCCTGAAGCCGTTGTCTACTGAAGCCATCGTCTTGAGCCCGACGATTCTTAAATCGTCGTCGAGTGGAGCTTTCGTCTAGTGAACCCCTCGTGATCAGCCTCGTCTGTCGCCTGCATCGTGCAGTGCCATCTGTCAGAAGCCTTGATCATCTGCTACTGTCAACAGTTCCGGTGTTAAAGCTTGGTCAGTTCAGTTGCTATAAGCTTTTCCGTGGCCTCTGCCAGCTGCCCACGTCAAGAGCCACTATTAGTTTCAGATGTCAGCAGCCTCTGTCGGCTGCACATATCAGAAGCCTGTGTCAGCTTCGTACACTTAAAGCCTTTGTCAGCTGCCCCCGTCTGAAGCCTCTGTCAGCTGCACACGTCTGAAGCCTCTGTCAGCTGAACACGTCAGAAGCCTCTGTCAGCTGCACACGTCAGAAGCCTCTGTCAGCTGCACACGTCAGAAGCCTCTGTCAGCTGGACACCCAAGAATCCTCCGTCAGCCACCCCGTCAGCGCGGTTTAGGGTGCGGCTGCCCCGAGCTCAGGCAGCTTGGAGGCGGTACCGACCACCGGAATACTGAATGACGACCCCGAGATTAGGCCCCGGCGCACAGGGGATATTGAGCGTGAGAGTCTTCGATGGAAATCAGGGCAACAACTTGCCGGCATCCGAGGCTTTATGCGCGCTGGGGATCACCCGAACTTGCGCCGACAAAATGGCCTCATAAGCCGGTGTTCGAGCAACGAGTAGCTTTAAGGTTCGGGATAATGTTATGCCGACGTGCAAAAGTTGTGGGGAAATACGGCATGCTTTACGAGCTGTTATGGCGCATTGCCTTCTCAGCAATTCATTGCAAAATTGAAGGAAATTGGCAAAGGCGGGCACCAGCTTGAAAGAAATGAACTCAAAAAGCTCATGGTACTGAGATTCACATGCAAAACTAGTTCGAGAAGGGATGGATTTCATGCTCAGGGACAACTGAGCCGTCCTTAACATGGAGTGTAATACAGCGTGTCCCTGAAACCCGTCATTGTAGCGCTGCACGTTCGTCAGCGCTAGACGCTCGCGTGAGGTCACCTACTGAGTCAGATGTAAAATCTCCGTGCAGCTACACAAGGCACGGCAATTTTTCGACCTCGGTGGAGAGTTTCTTTGTCGTGGGAAATATAATGCACCAAACAATGGCGCTCGGCTGATTTACTTGAAAATAACATGCATCTGGACACAAATTATGAACAAGGCTAAGCGCAAGGTCCTGTGTTATGGCATTACTGCATGACGTCTGCCGGGACTCTAACTGGGACTTTAACTTTTCTAACTTCAGACCGGGCTCTAACTGGGTCGTGCGGTTTTGTCATGGCAGGCTTATGATACATAATCAAAATTATGACATTTTACCTGCAACGGCTTAATTTCACTCCTGGACCAGTTTGGTTTCCCGTTGGTTCATTCCTTCACCATTGATAGCGGCCATCTATTGCGGATGTCTGCCAACTTCACGGTAAATTGCTGACATTCTAAGTTGTTTGCTTTCACTGCAGGTACTTTAGAAGATGCTGATGACTTTATAGCGTGAATAATTTTACCGAAGTTCAAGGTTTTATGCGTAAACAAAGTTTGATGATTTGTAATTTTTTAACAATTGAGTGGAACCATAATGAAACAATTAACGGTTTTTATTCTGAACTGGAATGTACCATAAGAAAGCGAAAAGCTTTTGTAAAAATCAGCAACGTTTTCCACGAGTTTCTTTGTACAAAGAATACCTACAACAATATTATCCAAATTGACGGATGATGAACATTTTAGTTTACAGTCCTCATGTGCATGATTACTTGAATTACATTCCTAGACCAACGTATAATGGAACATTTGTCTTACGTGAGATGTGAGACTCTGTATTAGACCAACGTGAGACATCTATATTTCGCTCATGAGGTGACCATGTAACCGACAAATGACTCCGTAATATTTACAGACGAGCAAAAGGAATGCGTTCAACGACCCGGTTTACCTTTTCATCCCCCTAAATATGGCGTAATTCATTGCTGCGTAATGATGAGTCGTGAAATTTGTATTTACACCTCTACCTGAACAAGATGTATTTACACCTCTACCTGAACTGGCCTGGTTCCAGTGTTAACACTGTAGAACTTACCGACTACAAGCGGGCTCATCGACCATGTACTCGAGTTGGCTGGTTTACATTGACTGAAGAAGACGATTGATAAGCACTCAGTTTTAAATTGAGTATAGACTGGACAATCTCACTTGTACTAGCAGAGTCACCCACGGAATGAAACTTGACACTAAACACCGAGACAGTTGCAAATTTACTGACGAGAACAGTCACTGGTTAAAGATGGCTCTACTGTAAGTGACTATTACATCTGCACAGATTTTCCGTTTCAAACTGATTTGGTTTCGCACAAATTTAGCTTCACCCAGCGTGCACAAATCAAATTAGCAAAATTTCTCTCACAACGGAAGGCGGTAAGCGATTTACGTTGAACATGCGGAACCAGACTTGAGTATTAGACGTAGGATATCTAAGATAAATTGTAATGGATCTCAGGACAATTTTTAACTCGGCATTAACAATATTTTCGCTGTTTTAATGACCGTCGGAGTCCTGTATAAAAAAATGTCTCTGAAATTAATCACTGTAAATTGCCCCTCTAATTTATGGTTACAGAATTGGCAGAAGAAAATGAACCTCAGACGTGAATGCGGTAAAAAATCATGGTGTGTAATAATTGGTGAAGCAGTTTCCCAAGGTCATGGGATTGAAGAAAATACATTGTACAGAATAGAGGCATAAGGTCTTAACATTAAAAGTCTTGATTTTTCTGCACCTGAATCTTCAGGTGAAAGTTCCCTTAATACGTCTTAGACTTAAAATTACGTGACATCTTTTTATACGGTGACTAAGTTCTAATTTTGACAGGTATTTTTCAACTAAAATGATATCGAGTTTTTTTAAATACCTTAATGATTTTCACATAGGTTATCAATGGCAGTAAAACAGAAATATTCCACATTTCTGCACTGAAGAAGAGACTTATACAAAAAGTGATCAACTACCAAATGCATTCGTCGAAAAACTATAAAAAAATTACGGTGCTCAAGCCTAATTCTCTACGTTTCACTAATTTACACTAAACTTTTACTGAAAATATTCACACTAGCTCATAAGTTTGTGAACTAAGCTGTAAATAAAGTCTAGAGCTGTAACAGTTATCTTAGGAAAATCATCGATTAAAAAACGGCTCAAAGTTCTTTGAGATCAATTGTACGTCAGGACAGACCCTAGCCTCTCAAACCCTAGCCTCTCAGACCCTAGCCTCTCAGACCCTAGCCTCTCAGACCCTAGTCTCTCAGACCCTAGCCTCTTATTGGTCCCCTTCAGGCTGCCGCGCGGCAGCAAAGCATAAAAGGCCTCCATATGAGTTGACTGTCTGTTTTGCCATGAAAATTAACCACTTCGTCTCGAGCGTTTCTTTATTTCTAACCGCTAGTATGTTAGGAATACAACTCATGTTTTCCCAGACAAAAACATGAACCAAAATGAAAAGTACCTCAGAAAGTACCAACACGAAAATTGGAAAGCACGTTTCAGGTTTGAGATCAAGTGTAGAAGCGCAAGTTCACCAACCGTTGCATTGCTGCGCCCCGTTTCTGTTTTGAGAACGAAGGTCAATCTACGTATAAAAAATGAGTCCGAAATAAGTAGCTCTTTGTCAAGCACGCAGTGTATACTCGTTCAACGATTTGAATAATAAATTACATTATACGCCAAGGCTTTCATTGTCAGTCTGAAAGTTAAAAAAATTCGCTTTTTGGAGTGCGCGAAGAATATTTTTAACATTTATTTTTGGTAGGAGATGGTTGGTACCTCTTTTTTCCTGCTATTATTTTTCAATTCACTTAGAAAATATGCATTGTTATCTTTAAATCTACATTGTATAACTTTGAACCTAGTTATATCAGTTTTATTATCGCCACAACTTCTCATCCAAAATAAATTACTTATCAATTCTATTGATATATATGGATAACACACTGTCAAAAATTCAGTCATTCTCTGAAAAACTTCATTCAAACTCTGGCAAAGACTCAGTCACACTCTGACAAAGATTCAGCCACACACCGTCAAAGACTCAGCCACACACCGACAAAGACTCAGCCACACGCTGACCAAGAGTCCGCCACACACTGACAATGACCCCGTTCACATGCAACTGAATTATGAAAAGCTTCATGAAATATAATTTTTCTTCAAGATTTTTTGTAATTTCGACAGCCAAGGTGAACTTTAATCGGAGTGAATTTAATAGAGCAAAATTGTGACAACCGTATTTTCAATTGCAAATAATGAGGTGCACTATGAAAATATAACAGGACATCAACGAATCCGGCGCTAAAAAAGAGTCGCGCTTAACCAAATACATTTTCATGTATTATAACTCATTTATTTTCCTAAGATCCCGCACAAAAAATTAGTTACTTGCTATTAATATAATGTGGGACCTCTACGAGCAAGAAAAATGGCATCAATATTGCCTGGCATTAATTAAGTCTACGTCTTAATGTACACTTGGTCTATTATAAATGACTCATACAACAACTGTTCTCGCAGTGCGGCCACAGTACGTGGGCGATCTGCTGAACGCCTTGCTTCTCGTTCTATGCAGGTAATCCCACAAATTTTCTAGTGGGCTCATCTACTGAGCTAGCAAATCTAAATGCCTGACATATCCTGGATGATTGTCATGCTAATTCGTGACAGTTCTGGCTCGAAGCACTCGGCAGATGTCATCACAAATGATAGGCAGAGGAACATGCCTTATTTTATTCAAATCTATTAGGTAAATGGCAAAATTTGATTATCTAGAAGCTCAATACCTCTATACTGGTTTAGTTTGAGATAACTCAACTAAAGGACCCATTTTTGAGTCGTCGAAACAGCCCCAGAACATATCAGACCCTCCTACTTCAATCGACCCTTGCACATTGGCTTCGCGAAGGCTTCATCAGGTTGTCCATGAACACGAAAGTGGGCATCATTGCCATAGAGACTGAATAGTGATTCATCTGACCACAAGATACTTCTCCACTACTCTACAGTCCTCTGTAGTCTGATGTGAGTGTGCTTTGGCTCAGTTTGAACGAAGGTCTTGTGAGCAGAAGTTAACATCAGCCGTTTATCAGACATTCTACTCCATATATCCAATGCATGGAGTTTTCAACAAAAAGTTCGTCTAGAAACCGCAGGAGAAGGGCCATCATTAATGTTTTGCAGCAATTCCATTCTTAATGCAAAGCGATTTTGGTCAACATTTCAGGACACACGGCGGTGGTCCCTATCGACTAGAATTTTTTTTCGACCACAATTTGCCTTGAATTACTGCATGTACCAGATTGTTTTCATTGTTGATAGACCCATATAACAGTGCGACATGAAACACTAGTGAATTCACCTATTTCCTTCACTGGGTGGCCCTTGCCCCGACCAAATGAAATGGCCCTTTTTGCAATTGACAGACGTCTTACTTTGATCCCATTGCTGTGAAGTAATTAAGACACAAGGCTATGCCTTGCCAACTCTGAATGAAGACTGTTACCTTTTCAGTATTGGCATATAACCAAAACTTCAATCACAATTTTGAAATACGGTTGATGAACATGGTAAATAACTGGAGCTCGAAAAACTACAGGTGATTAATTTTTTCTCCGGGGAGCTTATACATTTTTCAAATTGGATGCATAAATTAGAGAGCGAGAGCGAACCACAAAATACTGCGAATCTAATTTGTGCGTAGGTATTTTATCACAAGCCTGCTTAATATACTCGTGTAAATTCCATTTCATTTTCGAGTTGGCACGTAATTGAAATTAGCATCAAAGTCTAGACTCCCTTTATTCGTAAAACTAATTGAGTGGTGCTAGGTGAAATAATTTAGTATATTGATTTAATGGAACTGGACTGATGGAACGCGAGAGCCATGTCCTTTGAGCACTATCGTCTGTAGCAGAATGATGATTTCGATTCGTTTCGGCCGCTAACCGCAGCACGATGCAATGTTTGCATGACGACGTGAAATTGTGATGCAGAAGCATGTTGATTGATGGCCTCTGTGCCTGGTGCTGGCTTTAGGGCTGTTTGCGTCCCTACACCCCCTTGTAGAAACTGTCAAAGTCCCACAAGTGTTTATCGTACTTCCAAATTAGGGGGCAGGAGGCTTAGGCATCCTGCTTGATGACGACGTCGAGTACGCTGGTGTTGAGGGCTTTTCCATTTAGTCTTCCCTCTCGATACCGAGGTAATCTTTCAAAGCAGTTTGCCGTTTGAAACCTGTGAATGGATCCAATTTGGATAATTATGAGTGTGTCATGAATCAAATAATCCTCAAATGTGTCAAATTTGGGTTCTAGATGGGATGTTGAATTAGTAGCCTTGACTTTAAATATGAGCTTGCTAATGACCGGGAGAATATTTTATGAATGTCAAACACTC
The DNA here is from genome assembly GCA_014899125.1 of Orchestia grillus. Classification (NCBI taxonomy): domain Eukaryota; kingdom Metazoa; phylum Arthropoda; class Malacostraca; order Amphipoda; family Talitridae; genus Orchestia; species Orchestia grillus. The sequence continues at coordinate 58,402 of VOMN01118898.1, read as the reverse complement.
AGGTCAAATTAAGGTTTTGACTTATATCAGTAGTGGGATATGGAAAAATGCGACACATTATGTATCCAATTTGAAATAAATATGCATGACAGATATGTCTTCTGCTAAATTCGTCACTGAATATTTACGCACGATGTTGAATTAACTCCTTTAGGTCAAAATGAGCAAACTATTTTCTCGTAAGCACCATAAATAAACACATATAACATTTCAGTGCATTTAAAAAATGATATTTTAGCTCCCATTCTTTTAAGTATTCCAGCAGAAAGCGTTCCCTGAAGATTCCCCTCATTATCGCAAATCATTCGTCGGTTTAACGTAGCCAGAAAACTGAGATCTAATGGATTTAAAACGGTGGAAATTTCGAAGTATTCGAGCCGTTTTCCTTGATCTCCGCCGGGACAAACGCCGCTTGATGATATGCTCCGTTCTCATCATTCTGGATATTGGCTTTGTTAAGGAATGCGGCGGCGAGATATTCGTTTCTTCTTTCACATGGTGTCCTGCAATGCGAAATTCAAAGTTTTATTGTTGAAATAAAGTGAGAACCGTATGACTGAAATTGAAAGAGCAATATGAATACACGGTAGCGCATCTAAAAGTCTGAAGGACGATATCATAACTTTCCTTTAAACACACTAATTAAATATATAAATTATGCTCAAATTCATCAGCCCTATTTGTTTAGGTCCTTGCACTTAAAATTCCGTGATTTCTATTATTTAAAATTGAGTCGTTTAAAGTTTCAATATGGCAAGTTAGCGATCCATCAATAACTTGTAATTTGCCCTCCATTTCTTTAACGCGATATGAGTTTCTCCCGTCGAAAGCACATTCAACCCAATTTGAACAGATAATTTCTCATTTCTCACCAGTACCACATGCACGTATGCTCAGAACAACAGAAGTAAATTCTNTTCCGTCAGTTTTCTAATTTATTTGAATTACACAGCAAGATGATTGAGTTGCTGAGAGCAGACTTGCGTAGTACGCTCTAGAAATTCTCCTTGCATTTCATAAGTTCAGCTCGTTAAATTTCACGAGCAATTAAGTTTCGCGTGCACGAGAAAAATCGTCTCGAAACAAATCGCTCCTGTGGGAGCTGAGCGAATCACCTCGCATTGCATGAACCCCGGTCTCGCTGGTCTCGTTGCGTGCTCGTCTCGTTGGTCTCGTTGCGTGCTCGTCTCGTTGGTCTCGTGGCGTGCTCGTCTCGTTGGTCTCGTTGTGTGCTCGTCTCGTTGGTCTCGTTGTGTGCTCGTCTCCTTCGTCTCGTTGCGTGCTCGTCTCGTTGGTCGCGTTGTTTACTCGTCTCGTTTGTCTCGTTGCGTACTCGTCTCGTTCGTCTCATTGCGTGCGCCGCGTCTCCCCACAGCCCTCGACTCGAGCTTGATAGCATGCCGGATTAATGATGTTTTAATTCGTTTTCCTGACGTTTCGAATGTCTGTTCGACTGGGAGTATTTTCGAGGGATTTTTGCGAATATGTCACTGAGCAGTCGTGTCTTATGTATGCTTTCGCACGTTTCTGTATCTCCATACTCAAAGAACATACCTTAATCTTTTGATATTACCGTGATTTTCATGCAATTTTTTGAGTAGAATTGAGTTATTCAGCTGTGCTCATGTACTGGCTTCATAGGAATTAAATGCGAAAAAGTGCTCAACCTAGTACAAATTATAAATAAATTCTTAGCCTCATAAAGGATATATATATGTATCAGAGTGCGAATATTTTCACTGGGGAACCTGTTAGGAGTCAAGGAGATGGAGAAGAGAGATCCTAAAAACATTTCTTTCGATCGTTTCGACTCTAGGCTGCTTCTCAAAACAACAAAATATTTGGAAGTAAAGAAGATAAATACATTATTCTTAGCTGCTCTAAAGTTAACGAAATGTTGTGGAAACAACCAAAACCTGATAAACAATAATTTATGGTTAGCTACTTGGAGATGCTTCACACTTTGCATTTAGGTTCCGAGGCTTCAATTTGATGATGTACAAGGAAAATATTTTGTCAAAAATGAGCATATACTTGAAACACTGGAATCAGATTTTTAATATATTTCTTCTCTATCATTTTCATTATATTCCAAAGTAAGGGTGTAAATTAATATATTCCCGTATTTAGATTCCTTAAATCAAATACCAATATTGCAACAACAAAATAATAGACCGTAACAGTGTGCACCACCTGCATTTGCGTGCTTCAGTCAACCTCCAGTTCAGGTTTAGTAAATCGAAGAAATCAAAGCGCAGAACCAAAAGACTTCCGTTAAGCACATTAAAAATACAGTCAAGATGGACTGAGCTTCCGTGCATGAATTTGCTCTCTCGATTGACCGTCGAATGACAATTTTATTCCTGACACTAAGTTGTGAAAGACGGCCTGCGACGGCGTCTCCAGGCCGCGGTTGTTCACTTGCGGTCCAAACTGAGAGGCGTTTTCTGAAAAGACGAAACACGGATCCTCACTTGAAGATTTATAACGTGACTTGATTAGAAAGCGTTTTTCTCATTAAAGTGTCAGATACCTATTGGAACATGAGGGTGAGGTGTGCAAATCCCTTTGAAAAGTAGTCATCGGCTGAAACACAATGATAATGAAATGTTACTTCACGCACCACAGCTTGACAGGAAAAAATAATTATTCGATGTTCTAAAATTTTATCGTTTGCTGCATGCTCTAAGGCACGAATTGAGCAGCGGCCTGCATTTTGTAAGGATGGAATTTCTTCACGATATGTTCCCATGCATTGAGGTTCCTGAATTAGAAACAAAGGTTTTGATTCTCTTCGCAAGCGTCTCTCACCGCCTGCTTCTCTCTTACTTATTCGGAAAATGACCGTGCTGAACTTAAATTGAGCTTCACGTAGAATTGAAAACCAGGCGTGGGCCATATCATATCTTCCGCTAACAGTACAAATCTTGCATAGAGTGAACATGAATACACGCCTGAAGACCACAACGCCAAATCAACAGTTGCTGGCTTTACAATAATGTAAAAAAATGTGACCAGCGCAACGGCAAGCTTACAAATTTCTATGGAACAATTTATTCTTTCGACTGTCTTTTTCTTCTAGCTTGATCACCCAATGACAATGGTATGCCCACCCACCGATATCAAGAGTTGAGGCCCAAATGTAACTAACACTTTCACAAAGCTCTGCACTAAATTGTCTGACCGAATGGGGGAGGAACGTCGATTGGGAACAGTAGTAAATTAAATTATACTGTCTCCTCCACTCACGTATTCATTTAAGGAGTAATAGATAGGCTAGTAACCTAATTTGAATTTCATACAGTTTCTATAGTCAATCCAAGCTACTAGGTTAGGATCTTTCTCAACTTTTTCATTTTAGAATCTCCACTTGGGGAGAGGGCCCACTTATGGCAAATTTTTCACTCTTGGAAAGTTCACCTTTCCTTCTGCATCATTGAAATTCCAAAACAATCGTAAGAGAACTTTGCAGAAGTCTATTACTTGAAATACAACTCTCATGACTTTCTACGATACATCATAAGTTAAGCAATACCGCAGGTTCTATTTCTATTCCTCTCAGAGCTCAATTCTACAGGCAGTTTAGAGAAGCATAGAAGTTATCTTGTTTCTAGCGGATGCACTCGCCGAAACCGGAGCCTGCTGATGTAGAGGAGCATTTACATCGCAGAACAGCCTTAATTGTCCCTTAATGCTGCTGCCGTGGCTCAAGGAGGCACTTGCTTGCAGTAGCGTCGGGGAAACCAATGCTGCTATCTTCCTCTTATTCTGCTCTCTCTTACGCAGTGTGGAGCCTTCTCTCTTGAGACTTCTACCCAAATTCTGCTTCAGAAATTAGATTTTAGTTGTTTTCGGTTGCTAACACATTTCCCCTGTGCTTACCTTAAGGTGAGCTGTTGTACTAAGGACATGAATATTTTATCATTTCTGTTGGAGCATTTTTTTGGAGTTTTGTTGGCTATTTTTAAATCTAACCAAAACGCGGGATTCACCTCAGCGAATTCTTCTAACTTTCGAGTCTCATGTGCTATTTACATGTGCTATTTGTATCTCGACAACGATCGATTTGAAGTACGCAAAACATTGAAACTTATTTTTTCAATTTCCTTCGTAAAAAGAATCTGGTGAGTATCAGGGCTCACAATAATCCTGAGACCACCTTGTATCGGCGAAGACCTGTTGAATAACTTTACCCTGAAGGGCCAAAATGATTTCATCTTTCCGTCCACGGCCGCTACGCTCATGAATAAACTGAAAGGATTTTGGAGACTCGAGTTTGGAATGCAGAGTCCTAGACCAAAAGAATGCATCGCCGTAAATGAAAGTCATTCAGACAAGATGGCGCTTGCTCCTCTGATTATACAAGGCTAGGGTACGGTCTTTTCAAGAAGTGTAATTGAATATGTCAAGCGAAATATTCAGCTTTATTCAGAGATGCAAAAGAGATGCATAACCTGACGAGATGTGACGATTGTACGACGAAGAAGGAATTATTCTCGAACCTTCAAGCAAAAGGCTTCAGCACAAATATTCTCACACGTTTGACATGTATCTCGTTTCAGACACCTCGAGACTAATTTAATATCCCAACGCAAATTATACTTAGTTCTTTAATGTTCACTTGCTTTGCAGAACAAAGCATCATGTAAGCAACAGAATTCTCTTCATGCAAGACCTCAAATGGCTCACGAAAGCCGTCGCATAGCTTCCCCTGTTGTAAGCTATTGTAATTTTGGTACAGAGTGTGAATGAAATCATGCACCTTTTTCGCCAGTCATATGCTGTTCTGTTACTAACAACAATAACATCATTTGTTTCAAGAAATCTATTAAATGAACGTACCTATACATATTGTCCACAGGCATCCGTTTTTGACAACACGCTTGATAATTACGACCCCATCCATCAATATCAGCAGCATACTTTTGTACCATGAAGATATGGAGCCTGGCACAAAAACAAAAGTTACTGGAACGACAGCTACTCTCCCCGGCTGAGTAGCCTGGCTACAAGATCCTGTGTCTTGCGGTGGAGCGAAGAAGATGTTTGCCGGTGCTACTTCGGCGAGGTCGGTCCGAAGTTCTTCAGGGATAAGATATTCCCGCGGCCTCCGTCGACAAATAGGCCGCCATCAAGGCGACGTGCGCACGGCTATGCAACACTGATGCTCCTCTCGAGCATCAGAGCCTCCTAACAAAATCTTGATGGCTCAGAGCGCGCTAGAGATGCCTCGCATCCAACAAAACTCCGTGAAAGGTCTTCTCCAGGCTGCGGAACTATGTCTTCATATAAGACATGTTCAGTCCTTTCACCCCGAATAAAGATTGAGTTTACCATGAAGCCTCGAGATGCTTTGTTCAATTTAATCTCATAAATCTTCTTATATTGGTAAGATGGATGGTAGAAGTGATATGAATGATGATGTTGATTTTTCATTTGCCGTGAAGTGCGCAAATTGAGTAAATAAATGAACGTCTACTTGTTCACTAGTCGTTGTTGGTGATAATTACCTCGAATTAAACAGGATTGTACGCAGAATGGCAGGAAAGAAACTGCATATCTGACATCACTTTGCATTCATCCTTGCTTCTTCTTTCAGATTACAGAACTCTTGATGGATATCAAGTTATTATTATACGTGAATAATAGGCAATTTGTAAAAAAATCTTAGAATAAGTCACTTTATTTACCAGGTGGATATTGGCGAAATATTAACTCCCAGCTACGAGGTGCACCTTTAAAAGACAAATGATTTATTTGACAATGTAGGCAGTTCGGATTCTTAATTAATATATTAGCCACACTTTTATGGGGTAAAAAAACAAGAAACATGTTTGAAATCAGGCCCGTGAGGAGCTTCGAGGAAGAACATAATTCAAAGTCTCCTGTACTAAATCTTGGGGTCTCGTTTGCCCACTGAACTTGAAATTGAATGAGAAGGTAGCATTTGCCTTGACATTCCATAGCAAGAATTGCCTTCAGGCTGATGTTGATCAACGAGGCAACGAGCATCAGCCGACTTTCGTGTACCTGGACTGTGAGTTGCGATCATGGCTTCCGTGAGCTCAAATCAGTGGTGAAGCAAAGAAGTGATACTTCTGGCAGCTCTCCTTAGAAATCCTGGAAGTATTTGAGGACCTGGAATGATTTTGGACTTCTTGGAACTATTTTGGGCACCACGTTCCAGGTCTCACTGGTGTGGCGTGCCATTTTCAATTTATATCGCTTTGCGAAAATATCCTTAGCACTCGGAGGCCCAATTTGAAACAGGAAGAAATTTTTGACTTCAATTGAATCAGACACCGGTAAATGCCCTTATAGATATATCACATTCAATCTTCCTTTCCGTGAAGAAGAATTCCACCACCGGGTATCGAACCGGGGATCTTTTGCCACGGAGGCGAGCACGCTGTCACTTGCGCTGCGGGGCCGACGGGCATAACTGAAAGAAAATGCGATAGATTATCGACACGCTATATGAATCAGATGTATGTTACAAATCTAACTCGTAATTTTCCAGCATAAATGTGCTATGACAATTGAATTATGCCTGTAACGTTGTGCTTAATGAAATGCATAAGTGTGCTCAATGTAATGGATCAATCGCAAGTCTACGGTAATTTGTAAGAAGGTTTAACTTAGTTCAGGTATAAAATTGTTTTACGTATGGACTAAGAAGTAATAAAACATTTGAATAGAAATAGTTAAACTTTGTATAGCCTCGGCATGGAAAACTATCTATCTAAACATATCATAACCTCACACTGCAAAAGATTAAATACCAGATATGTAATTTTTTCCTCGTAACAAATGCGTTAACCAAAACGTTACATTTATGTGGCTGTATCGACCTCAACAGCAAAGACTTACGTATTTAAATTCAAGCAGAATTCGATAAATTTTACATTTTATTTATTTATCTTCTCAAACCAATTTGTTCATACATACCAATCGCTAGTGCCATTCATTTGCTTCCAGCCCTTTACCTTAAGCTTGATTTTTAATCAAAACGTTCCCGGTGTTACTGCCTTGAAAACCAGCAGGCTGAAATGATGACTAAATGCTTCGCGGTTTTCAAAAAAGCGTCCAGCCGAAGACGCCGAAGCCCTTATCAGTGCTGTGACTTATCAGCACTGAATCGATTGAATAACACGCCTTTCAATAATTTTCAATTATTTTGGACTCCCATAACCGATGACGAGCGGCCTGTTGGAAGAAATAGTGGTGAGTTGTGGGAAACGTTCATGAACCTAACCAAAAACAACACTCTATCAATGATTGCTCAGAAAAAATATCCTTTAAAATTTGTTCATATGATTCCATGAAAAACCTATTGAAATTAACAATTGTTTTTAAATTAAACACAGCTTGAAATGATGTCAAAGTGAGTTCATATGTATGCTCATGTGTACATTATTACCAACTTTACATTATAACCATTACATTATTTGTAACCTTTTAAATGGGAAAGTTACACTTCATTTTGTCTGTCGCGCTTCAATGTTTTCCAGCTTGCACAAGTCCGGAGATGACACGAGGTCATGGAGAGCGAATTAAATGTCCTCTCCAAATTGTAAAACTTTAGGGAAAATTTCACGATCACGAATCAACTTCCAGTTGAATGACTGGTCTATCATGACGATATTCTTCCGGCTTCTTTGTGGAGAAAAATGCAAGAGTAAACGCTGAACGCTGTTGACTTCTCGTTTTGAGGCACTATTTTGTACCGCTGGGCGGACCTCGAATGGGCACCAGAGACTGCCGGCCTAGACTCCTTAAACACCATGACGAATGCCTCCAATCCTGGGAAATTAAGGAAACCCGCTAACTCAGCTCGTGCTCCTGCTCTCTGGAATTCGGGAGTAGCCGTTCAGACTTGAGCAGGAAATGATGAATGCTAACACCAGCAGGTTGAAACTTGATTTTGTGTTGCTTGCGAGCTTACAAACGCGACTAGAGAGACAATGATCCACATTGCGTGATGCAGAGGACGGAGCTTAGAACTTGTACACTGAGGTGAAGTGAGAAGTGTGGGGATTGCCTGATATCATTTTGGTGAAGTGAGGTGGAGGGTGACATAACCCAACGTGATAAATATCAGTGATAAACATCACGGGATAAATATCAGTGACGATCGTGGGAGAAGTGTAACGTGGTAGGTAGCACAAGGCTAAAAGATGGGGTAAAAAACGGTTGTGACGTTATGGTTAGGAGTGGGTAAGAGATATTTATGTAGATAATCACAGGCAAAGCTCCAGGAAGCGGTCAGTAAGCCGGTCGTTCCTGAGATCAGGGCATCTTTGTATAATACGAGATGTTTTTCGCGGAAATCCTGCCAAGAGACGCTGATGTCGAGATTAACATAAGCGATCGCGTAGACGTTCACTGCCCAGTTTTGCATGAAGGAAGACGTCGTATCTAGGAAATGTGAGGTAGAGTAGAGGCTTCTATCATTTCTCTGTCTCTTTTACGCGTAGTTTTTTTGTGTATTTTAGCAACAACAGCGAATTGAAATTTTTGGTTTCTGATCTATCGTACTGCTACTTTTTTTGATAAGACGTCTTTGAACTTGGTTACTGTAGTGACTAGGTAGGGTTATAGACTAGAAAGACGTGATACGTATGGAATGTCTTATTTCCAGTTGAATTTGTTCGGCTTTAAATTCCGCAGAAATAAACACAATAGGACTCGCAAAATACAGAAATACTCGTAGCTTCACGCAAAAAAAAAGTTTAAAATGTTTCCAATAACAAGTACATTGCCAAATTGAGGGTCAATGTCAATAAAGAAGAAAATCTTTTCGTTAAATCCAAAATTCTTCAATGATAGTGACACTTCGGAGAATTTTGCGTCGAGAGGATTTCTGTTGAAGGTTCTAGCCATCCTGACGCAGTTTTACGGAGGCATTTATTTGATGCCATGCATTCAAAATTGAAGTTACCCATATTTTTATGCAGCTTCATTGAGCAGAAACTTTCATTTTTTTTGAACTTTACCAATTACTAAGTCGGTGTTGATGTACATCAAGATCTCTGAAAAGAATTTTCTTCATGATTTTAGACAATATATCCACCGGTGTGCATAAAACCTGTAAACATTCTCCCTTCGCCAGGTTACCCCAATATCCTAGACTACGTCATGTTTTTTTGGTTTTTGGTGACTTTGGTGAATCCAACACCGCAGTCTGCAGTTCTCATGACTGCGTTGCTTATTACATTTATATCTGATCACATTTGCGGCCAACGAGAGCTTTTCCAAAAAAGTCAAACTGAGTTGCAGTCGGAACGGAAATTCACGGAGAAATTTTTACACCCCGATTAGGTGAACTTTTCCTGTCAAAAATAACGTTTGGACACTCAGTGCAAGCAGCACGTAGCTCAGCAACTAGAGACATTTGGTGTGCCGTCTATCCGATCGTAAGCGCGAAGGAAAATGTGCTCTGATATTATAGAAAACGACTGAGCTCAAAGAAAGAGCACATTCTCAGCTCTCGGTAGTGGATGAAGCCAATAAAGCTGAAGATTTGTCACGGCGGCCTGTGTCGAGGACCGCGCCCGATGCAGTCTATACTTAAGCGAGGATCGATAACGTAATTCTGTTCTCTGACCATGAATGCTCTCACAGAATAACAGATCTGGGCTGCGGTGAGAGCCTTGAGCGCCCAGGTATTTGACGGTATTTTCAAGAATTCCAAGAAACGTTCTATAACTTCGTAAAATCTGCTCCGCCGTGACTGATGGGGACCTTAGACTCGGGTAACATGTTCACACCTCGTTTGGAGGGAAAAAATTAAAGTGTCTACGACACGTTATGCTTCTTTCGATTATAGAACGATTTCATTTCAAACCTGATTAGAGCCTCATCATAATTAGAATCAAGGTTACTGAGTAGTAATTATACGAATTACTATTGTGAAATGGCCAACCTAACGACTAATAAAATGAGAAAGACATTTTTACCCGCTTCGTGAAATAATTCCGGAAAAAAACTCATTCGCCATCATTTTATAACATGTATCACCAATACATAGATAAGACTTATAACTTCAATGTATTTCTATCAGTTCTAACTTCTAACAATTGTTGCTAATTGCATCCAGCAAGCCTGAGTGCAGTTCTATCAGTTGTTGCTACTTGCATCCAGCAAGCCTGAGTGCAGTTCTAACAGCTGTTACTGTTTACTTCCAGCAAGCCTGACTGCAGTTCTAACAGCTGTTGCTACTTCCATCCAGCAAGCCTGAGTGCAGTTCTAACAGCTGTTGCTACTTGCATCCAACAAGCCTGAGTGCAGTTCTAACAGTTGTTGCTACTTGCATCCAGCAAGCCTGAGTGCAGTTCTAACAGTTGTTGCTACTTCCATCAAGCAAGCCTGAGTGCAGTGCTAACAGCTGTTGCTGTTTACTTCCAGCAAGCCAGAGGGCTGCTTTCACAGCTGTTACTACTTACTCCAGCTGCTTGGGTGTTGTTCCAAGCTCTGTATTTATTTACCTCCATCCAGCGAGCGTATTGGCTCAACATCACGAGCAACTGACGAGCTCACGTCGTATTCCAATGGCCGGTCCCCATAATGCCATGAACTGGTGCGTTGATGGCCAAAAGTACGGCAGCTTTGCTGCGTTTCAATCCATAGAGTGACGGATGTTGGGGCCCATAACGACGGCTCGGCGGGCATCTCTGCAAAAACCGACGGTGTCTTTCAGAACTAGAGCAGCATTTGCGTGCAGTTCAGTGTACGTTCATCTGTATACAATTGTTGATGTGTTTACTTACAGGCGTTTTCAATTAAAGCTGGTTACAAGTTATTTTTCAAACATGGTTACGTTTTCGAGGATGAATTAGCCCGTTGATGACTAATTTTAGTTGATAAAAAAGTGTTTGTGGTCTTTCAGACAGTCTGCCTAATAAAATCAGCCGACAGTGTCGCTTGAGATGCTGGAGATGGACATTACATTTGTCCGAAAGGCAAGACTGAATGATGTGCGATCGCAAAGAGAGAGAGTCACAAATTTCACTGCCAACTGAAACACCCATTTCAAGAATTGGATATTTTCTATTTGCCACTGGATTTAGTAAGGTTCATAATACTCGTAATATTGGTAGTCAGATAAGGATATCACGCTATCTTTTTTTATACATCGAGAAAAGTATTTGAGTAGATTTTATCCATTTCTATAGCACTTTCTATCTATAAAGTAAAACAGTAAAAAATAAATCACTACAAATTCAGTCGGTCCCTAAAATGAATTGCTTCATGGATTACGGAAATGAAGAGTTCACCCTGACGTACGGGGGACAGAAATTTTAATTCGTGCTAATCTATGCCTGGCTGTGGCCCCACCTGTATGCTTCTCCCTACGGATGGTGATTTCCGAAATTCAATCAACGGAAAACAGGTTTTTGAGTGGGGCAATATTTTGCGGCAAAAAACTGAGTCACTTGAATCACGTCGTGAACTGCAGGAGGAAAAGTATAGGGGCTTCTATTCTAGGAATAAAGCTTCAATGATATTGCAATTCCACTTCTGCGACATGGTGGACCTTTCCCGACAAACTGTTATCCAACTAGAATTTCCATTCTTAATCAGCACTCACTAGAGTGCTCCTTATCAGCTCACGCTCTATAGCTTCTACACTGGAACCAACACTGAGAGACTTCGATACGTTTCATTTTTTACACATCTGTGAGAGTCATACGAATATTGCATGAGTGAAGCACAAATGTGAGTCATGAATGCATTATGATATTTACTTTTTTGTATTGCTTTTCGGAGCTGTGTGGCAGTATGAAACATTCATCTGTACCTAATAAAAGTAACGCTTATAAAGAATACTTACGGCATTTAAGAGGAATTTTAATTTACTCCAACTAATTCAGTTTTATAAGAACTATGAATCAATGACGAATATAAATTGAAGTAATTATATTTTTCAATTTTCAGCACCTAGTGTCTTCAAACTAAACGAATTTTGTAGCTTTAGTTTCAGCAAGTCAATTTTGGAAAGGTTATTCTCATGACGAGATACTTTAAGTAACTGTGGACGAATTCATGTAGCTATAGAAACTAAAATGACACTTTATTGCAGAGAGTATATTCGATGACCCTATTTTGAACCGGCTCACTGCGCCATGCAAGCCTTCGGAGGCAACAAGCTGCTACAACACTGAGCTGATGATTCAAGGCTGATACATCAGGTGTGTCTAAATTTCTCTGGGTGAGCCTCTCACAACATACAGTGATAGCGCGTTGTTCGTTTAGGTTGCTGAACCTGAACTACTTTTCAAAGTAAGGAATCGCAGAGTCCTGTAAGTAGAAAAGAATTGAAATGAATTAGAAGAAAATAAATGTAGAATCAATGCTCAGACAATATTCTTGCGCCATTCAATTTATAAGACAAAGACAACGTACTGCTCCGACAGAGATGTTATAAACATAATCGAATTAAGATCTGTGGAGAGTTTAGACGCTCCTTTATCCTTGAAAAACGGTCATCTCTTCTCTGAAACGCGTAAAAGTTGAACTAGGTTTAGATTTTCCATGAGAAGTGAGTGGGGTGTATGTGAATAGGTATTGCAGTTCGAGTGTACGTAACAATTCTCTGTTTACAAAGGTATTTTACTTTGTCACGTAATTCCAGTAACCACGTTAAATAATCGCACAATAGAGAACCCATTTTCACACATGCAGACGTACTAAAAACTGGTATGTAATTGAGAAGGCAAGCGGACTTGCAAACATACACAAACACACACACATGAATACTAATGCTAATACAGTCACATACGAATACTAATTTGGACGCACAAGTAGAATACCGGCACATGGTCACCAACACTACTCACTGAACTAGTGCTGTAAGCTGAACGAGTGCTGTAAACTGAACTAGTGCTGTAAACTGAACGAGTTCTGTAAACTGAATGAGTGCTGTAAGCTGAACGAGTGTTGTAAACTGAACGAGTGCTGTAAACTGAACGAGTGCTGTAAACTGAACGAGTGCTGTAAGCTGTACGAGTGCTATAAGCTGAACGAGTGCTATAAGCTGAACTAGTGTTGTAAACTGTACAAGTGCAGTAAACTGAACGAGTGCTGTAAGCTGAACGAGTGCTGTAAACTGAACTAGTGCTGTAAACGGAACTAGTGCTGTAAACTTAACGAGCGCTGTAAACTGAACGAGTGCTGTAAACGCGCTGGGACACCTCGAGACACGCGCACTAACTCTCGTGTAGAAGTACACAGTTAAGCACTCGGGCACTTGCAGACAAGCACAATGGAAACGGGCACATGAGCGCGCGCACACCTTTCAGAGACACGCCCTCTACAGCCATGCAACCGAGGGCAGCTCTGCCAGCCGGCCTCCAGCACCTCGTCAATCACTGGATCCAACTCATTGATCTGTGACCCACTTGCCTGCAGTGCTGCGCTCCCGCCCGACCCTACAAAACCCAGTGGATAGATGGACACCTGTGCTCGAATCTTGAGTCAACACCGTGTAATGGCTTCTGTTGTACTCAAACAAGCTGGCCAACTGACCACGGTGGCACAGCTCAAGTTGGGTTTGAAAGTGATGAGCAGCTGTGGTAGCTTCTCGAGTCGACGAGGGTGATGTCTTTTCGTGTATTCATACAAGATAGCCAACTGCGTGCTGTGGTGCAGTTATGGGTGAAAGTGAAGTATATGAGCACCAGTGGTGCACTCTTTGGTCATAACGAGGGAATAACTTTCATTTTGAACCGTGTAGCACTAGGCAGGTTCTACCTTTCACTGTCGAATAATTTCCGCATAGAATTAATTCATGCTCCCATCAAACATCGATGTGCATTCCTTGTGCTACGTATTCGTCTTCCAAAGCCGCGAGTTGCTTAGATCTATAGTCCTATACTGTACAGCCACACGCTACTCTGCACTACTAAGTACCTCATTGTGATACCATTTCACCACACGGCACCTCTCGAGGAAGGTGGGTCCCGTTTCGGCAGTGCCCATGGGTAGCAAAGGCACAAACTGCACCTCTTGGTGTTCACTATGTACGTGTTGAAGAATAATTTCTCCGCGCAACGTAGCTCCTGTTGCTTACTGCGGGTGGAGGCTTGCGTGGCATAATGTGTCGTGTATTGATTGCCCCTTGGTTGCCTCTTGGCACAATCTGCGGTGCATTTTGCGGCCGTGATGAACTGCATTCTTCTGGTCTATGCACAGCGCGGCGCATAACACACTGCATCAAAGTGCAGTCAAAGGCGGCTTTTGGAGCGACTACCTTAAGCGGTCGAGAAAACATGGCAGCCATTTGTATGCCGTAGGGATGGACAAGGGACTGGTCACTTTTTACCCATAGATTTTTCAGAAAGTCAAGTGAATGCTAAAGTTGTTTTTTTCCAGTGGAACGTATTTTGCACAAATGGTGTAAAATGATGGTACAATACTATCCGTGGCCTTATCAACGTTAAAAAAGTAGAATTAGCTTGTTTTTCATTGTCGGACAACACGTGTTAGATGTTTTTCCTTATTGAACGAGAATTGTCTCTCATAGTTACTGCGTCGTTCTTCGAGAAGTGTCAGTTTCAGAATTCGAAGTCTAACCTACTGGCATCTAAGCCATGGGCTGCGCATTGACGCAATTGGTTCTACGACGGGTCAACTCTTATAGCGCTGCACGGAGTCGCTCCTGCTGTCATCCGCACAAGATGTTAGTAAATAGTGAGTAAATTAGCTATAAGTGCGCCACAACTATAAGCAGCTTTTGAAGATATGTTGGGTAAGAATAATATTTTGAGCCCCCTAGTAATTGCAAAATATATGCGGCATGCATTACCTAAATGTTCGTCGGCCAGCAAATCAATCCGTTATCGTAAGGAAAATTTAAAGGTTTTTCACAGTTGTTCAGTAAGCGCAGCAGCTTATTTATTCATTCCTCTGCAAATAAGAGTTGAATCGTACTTTTATATTTTACTTGGATTAAGTTGATGCCTTCATTGGGGGAAGTATCGTGCAAAAACGCCCCTACTTTTCAGAAGAAGTACTTCACTCGTCGTAATTAAGAACTCGGTTCTATGAATAGCGCCAGGTCATGTCCATTTCAATGCAGGTCAGTATTTTTGGAGGGGAAATAAGACGCTAGAGCAGTTTTCTTCATCATTTTAAAAGGAGCAGTTGGATTTTCACCTGCGTTCTATATTCGTACAGATTAAAGTCATGACACACCCAGGAAAATTTTTCCTAAAGATATCGAGATCGCAGCGAAAAGATGCGGGAGGCAGCTTTAAACGCAGCACCCCGATGCCGTCACACCCCAGCATGCCCTCAAGTCTGAGCTGCAGCGCAGTTTTGTAAATTTATAAGTTTACAGCTAGCTTCATAGATCGATGTACATAATTATAATGAAAATAATTCACACTGGGTGATCAACTTCTACGACAAACTTTTGCACAATTTGCACTGTACAATTTTTTGGGGGGTTTCGTAAGGACTTCTTATTTCCAAGAACCAGCACTAACTTTTAGTGGACAACACTAAAGAGTCTTCTAATTCATTTTGTAGCCCAGGAGCTTATAAAGAGAATTAGGGCACCCTAAATTCCATTGGACTGAGGCGTAGAAAAAATTCTTAAAATTTCCAGTAACCCGATAAATAATTTAAACATATCAAGATTACGAGTGGTGGGATTCTACTTACAGAACTTTCTAAAAACTTTTTTAACTGATAAGAGTTGCAGTTTCCATTTGAACTTACCGAGGTAGAACACTATGTCCGGATAATTATTTTACCTGAAGATTTTGCAAAATAGCTTGCATAGCCTGAAATCTTTTTTGTTTCAAAGGCGTTTTCATGAGCGACATTCGATTCAGCCTTACGATGTACTAAGCGGACTCGTTCTGGTGTTGCTGTTCTCAAGAGCTCACCATCATCACTCGAGTGAGCTTTGCTAACTTTATTAGCATAATATTCACTGGTCTGAAACCAACGTACTTGAAGCACACAATAAACACATTCCTCGGTTGCACAAGTATGTACGTACCTACACTTTCAAAGTTATTCGATGTATGAAGATATCACACCTATTTCTACAAACGTAAACGAAAGTTCACTCTAAGAAATACAACCTGCGATGAGGAACATCCATAGAAAACGTGATGAAGTCTATGATACAATAATAACGGTAGGATAATCGATGGAAATGCCCGTCTTGTGAATCACACGCGACGAAATGGACGTCTGGCTCCGACGTTGCTCACGAGCTGAGACACAGAATGGTTCTCTGCGATCCGACTACCAGGATGTCCGGAAGCTGTCTTGTAGAAAGCCTTGTGCGAGGAAATGCGCTATTTTTCCTGATGACCAAAGAAAAGCAGCTAAAAGTATGGGAATGCTTAAAATTGTTCAGAATCGCTGTTGAGATACTCGGAATCATACTTACTGTTGAGTACCCTCAGCGTAGAAAATTTGTATCCGCACTTTGCCTTTCTACATCATCTAATCGACAAATATTTGCCAATATCGAGTACCTTTTAATTTAAGTTAATGCAAAGAAGCTTTGTTGCCTCGAATTTTTGAAACTCAATGTCGCATGTGACTCGTTAATTGAGTAGAATAAAAATTTGAATTTGAATTTATTTCCTATGAATGCCTGTTCAGTATTTTCGCCTACAAGGGACCATTGAACCAACTCTTCCCGTTTCTCAGAAAGAGGGATGCCAGCCGCGTGAGACGCGACTAATTCAATCAACACTTGGGAGTTTAGATAAATGATACATGACCAACTTTTCAAATCAGAGGTCAACGTGGGCTCGTGGGGCACAATCTCATCTTCATACGAGTGTGTCACCTCCTAGAGTGGGCGATCTACTTGAGTGGGTGACTAAAAAGAGTACGTGGCCTACATAAGTGAGTCATCTAATCGTACAATGCATGAAGCTTGACATACTTCCAGCATTAGGTCTGGTTCCAGACTTATGAAGCATGACAAGTCGACTGAAGCAATACCAAAGCGATGATATCCAAGGTAATTTCTGAAAATGTATTGATTCCCACTTGTATCAACTACGCGCTGTATCATTGAGGAAGCAGTTTTTGACGGCGCGACATGATTGATGAACGTCATTATATCTGAACTCACCAATCATTGAATAAATTTTGATGTCAGTAATCGCGGCTGGAGTCGCTTAGCCGGCCAGCTTTTTAGTAATGCATCGCTGAAGTACCGTTGCCATGAATTTTCGTGATGGTTCAGCAATTTGGCAGCCATAAAGTGAAATAAAGTAGCAGGTGATGTACATTTCGTCCCTCCTCCAAGAAAAATCTCGTGGGGCACCGACTTTCACAGCATAAAGAGAGAAATGAAATTGAAAAAAATATCATTACCAAAATTATAAGCATTACATCAACGTATTAGCATACTCAATTCCAAAAATCAAAACTGTATATTGATACCATTGTTTTTTACATTGTATTAACATATTAACACACTCAAACACATACAAGCAACTCGGATATGGAGTCTTAACATGCTCCAGCACCATCCGATTTAGAAAAAGAACAACTTTTCGACAATGAAACATTGGATCCCTGTTCAGTGTTTGCCAGTAGCCATTTCAGCAATGAAGCATTGGAACCCTGTTCAGTGTTTGCCAGTAGCCATTTCAGCAATGAAGCACTGGAACCCTGTTCAGTGTTTGCCTGTAGCCATTTTAGCAATGAAGCACTGGAACCCTGTTCAGTGTTTGCCTGTGGCCGTTTCAGCAATAAAGCATTGGAACCCTGTTCAGTGTTTGCCAGTAGTCATTTCACTACCCGAGATAACTTGTTTTTCTCTTGCGAGAGCAACACGCAATTCGTGGCTGTCAGACCGAGTGAGCGCGGAGGGCTGAGGACGCACCAGTGGCCGATCAGGCCGCCCTGGAGGGATGCGCTCTGAGCCATTAGCCGTATTTTGGGGTACAATTTTGCCCGCTGCCTTTGAACCCTGACTCGGAATAAAGGCTGACTCAGAAGATGGATGATGTAATTCAGCGCGCTCTCTAATTCTTCGCCGAGGAATGATCGCGGAATGAGCCGATGAGGGCGGGCTCATCATGGCTTCACTTGGCCGATTGCACATCGAGCAGTCCAGCGCTATTCATCTTGTAAGCTTCGCTCGAGTCCACTATAGGCCCCCCCTCTCCCCCTCGAAGCCTCATTATTATTCAGCCTGTCCAGCTCTGTGAAAATCATTCTTCTCTCCTTGATGAAGCGCAAGGCATTATTAAGCTTAAATAGAGATGAAGGCCTCCTCAACGCCTCAAGCCTCTCATATCTAGCGATGATTTCATTGTCCATTAATTTCTTTGCTTTTATGTACAGATATCATCATGATTTCACTCGTCATAACCAAGATCTGGTACTCAATTTTCCTTTTAATAATCCCTTATTAAATGAACTAAAGAATGCGTTGTCTTGTAGGTCCTTTCCAGCTACAATATTTTCAGTCTTAATTTTTCATATTATCAGTTATTTTTAATGAATTATTGAAACTTTATTATCAATCCTAATATCATATTATCAAAAATCATAAAACCAATGCAATTAATTCATTTTATAATATTATCGATCAACGTCTTGAGCAGCAATCATATCTTTGCTCGAGACTGACGAGTGCATTGATCAATTTATTTTCTTTAGAGAGTTCCGTGATCATTTTTTCTACCTAATGTGATGGGAAGGAAAGCATGTATGAATTTAATACTCAGCTTGTAACAACAGGAAAAACGCAGTAATACACGTTTCGTTTAGATTCACAGTAATGCTAGAAAGGGGGTAATACGCTAGCAGCTATTTGCTTCGACGAGAAAAGAAGTTTCAACAAAATTTGTTGAATTTTTACTACGAGATCTCCTCACCTGCCAATCCTACCAGCTCTGCCGGATGTGTGAGTTGGAGTGCTAAGCCTTCTGCCAATTTCTCCCAGTTCGGCCGAACATACAAGTTTTAGGGCAAGGTTTTTGGTCGAGTTTTATCAGCGCAGCCTATTATGTACTTTTGGGGACAAAGTCTGTGGCCAAGTTCTACCAGTAATGCTAAACATTCAAGTTGGAGGGCAGAGGCTGCTGTCATGCTTGATCAGTTCTGCCAAACATTTAAGTTGGAGGGTAAAGGCTACTGTCATGCTTGATCAGTTCGGCCAAACGTACAAGTTGGAAAGCAAAGGCTACTGTCATGCTTGATTAGTTCGGTCAAACATACAAGTCGGAGGCCAAAGTCTGGGGTCATGCTTGATCAGTTCTGCAAAACATACAAGTTTGAGGGCAGAGTCTAGTGTCATACTTGATTAGTTCGGCCAAACATACAAGTCGGAGAACAAAGTCTGGTGTTAAGAAGGAATGAAGCTGGTAAAACAGCCGTGATGATCAAGTCATTGCTTCTGTTGATTGGCGCGTCTTTTATAACGTTTTGATCCAAGCCAAGAAGCCAATTCATTACACTTTACCCATTCTAAAAATTTAGTTACTGAAAGAAAGTTAAATATATACTACGCAGATCAATTAGTACATAGAATGGCTGGGGATGTAGGGGTGATGATCCGACCTGAAAACAGGAACATTTGAGTACTATCGCTTACTAGTCACCTCAGTGTTTTCAAACATAGATGACAATTTGGGTGCAAACTGTATGCTAGAGAAATATACGCCTGTTCCGTAAAACTTAAGACTCTAAGTTCAGGAAACAGACGGATGCCGTTATAACTCTTCATATTCTTTTGATAAATTTGCTTTTCACATCCAGGTAAATTAAAAAATATAAATTAATCAATAACTTTTGCTTATGTAACAAATTGGTCGTAAAGGTGAATGATCCGAGGTGAATGATCCGAGTAAAGGTGAATAACAGTTTCATTTAAATGTTTCGAGCTCTAAGCTCATTTTCAATACAGAATTTGAAATGACTATAGGAAAACATTTGATAATAAAGGCTTGGAGCATATAGAGCTCGAAAAGATCAAATTAAACTGTTTTTAAGATATCTCTTCACACTCACCTTTATAATGCAAATTAAATCGCACACCCAGCGTGGACCGGAAAATTCAGCATAACTTACTCACTGCGGTACTTTACTACACCTAATCTCGCTTCACATACTGTTAGGAACTTCAAGACAATTCAGCAAACTCAGTTTGACAGTACGTATGCTACGTTGTGCTATCGCAATGTTCAGGCACGTTGCTACACAAACAGAGTTTAAAATAACCTTAAAACATTTACCATATGGAAGATACAGTTGGCACGTGTGTTAAGAATTCAACTTTCTAATTTTATTTAACTTTGCGCATCGCTGTTTTGGCTCCGCTTCTAACCCATGAAGACAAATCACAATCTCACGAGGCCTGTGAAGGCATTTTAGTCCACAGATGATGAGCCTACATTGAATAACAGTACTTTGAAAACAAGAAAACATGCGACGCCTAGATACATCCAATGTAGGCTTGAAAGTGAAATGTCCGTTGCATTTACCGTAGACTTGAATCAAGTGGTCATGTAGTTCCCTTGATGCATCGGCACACGAGACCAAGAATATCAGTGATACCGGTTCAAGAAATATCATTATTGTTGTAAGCTTATTCACTAACGCTCACTGATGTCCTCATCTCTTGAGCGAAATTGTTCACGTTTTCAAAAATGGTATTGGCGCAGAATTACACTATTCGGATATCAAATGCTTTGAATATGTCAAAAAGAAAAACACAGTAAAAGAGTGCATCTTAAGAAATGAACTGCAATTACAAAAAGTAAATGAAGGAAATGAATGCAAGGACTGCCGTGAGATCATTCCTTTGAGTATAGCCAGCCGAGACAAAATGTCCAGACAGGGAGCTGTTCAAGGTAATAACTGCCAAATTTTTACTTGAATTGTTGGTTTCAAAAGGCGGTAGAATGTCAGTTTCCTTAGTCAAGTAATGGAAGATCTAAGGAACTGGATCTTTTATCGAATTTCGCAATAGAAATAAGTGGACGCAACTGAACGCATTAAGTAACAATTTTCAGTTAACTTATTCAGACGAAAGATTTCTTCACATAGAAATAAATTTTCTCAAAAACAATCCTATTGTTAGCGGATTACTGATTCACCCAGTCATAGGTTCTATCTCGGTTGTGGACATCAGGAGATGAAATGCTCTACCGATTATAGATCCATTCAGATTCAGTTTCTGAAAAATAGTTAATTTTATGTATCATAATTTTGAAATGAGTTTCTTGGCTCATCGATCGTCCTAAGAATCCTCCGACATTTTATTACTACAATTTCATAGAATCATCAGCATCGATAAATATTGTTTTTTAAGTTATCTTAGTCGAAAACTAGAACCCAGACGAGTCAGCCGAGGAATGCCCGCCATCGTACGAGTAAAAATATGATGGCACTATTCCAATACTTGCGAATAATAGAGTTCAATGTATGTTTTAATCATACGCATGCATCGTACCTTTTTTTCATTGAGTCTTGCGGTCCCATACTGTGAGGAAAAGTTCCTGCGAAATGATCCAAATAAACACAAGAAGAACTTCATTTCCAAAGAAAAGCGTAAATGATGGACCATTTGCTGTCGCCCAGAATCCCACTTTGGCACTGGTCCCGCATGCCAAAAATGGCTGCGGCCAATGTGAATCTGGGCACAGTTTTTACTCCTGTTTTTGGTCACTGCTTTTTTGCGCTTCCAGAGCCTCAACGCGTCAATGAAATCGGTCATGAGAGAGGTTTTCGGACTCATCAGCGACTCATTAGGATGCAGAATCTTCGCTAACGAACCTCAATTGGAAACCTCACGGTAGCGGGGACATCTTCTCTTTCCCGTTACTCTGGTGCACCAGCAAAGCCGTCCAGTTAACAGATCAATACAGGGATCTCATTTGAGGTAAATGGAGAGCGACAGAGCGGAACTAAGGCAAGTACTTCTGAACGTTTGCGTTAACTTAAGGCGCTGCTTCTAACGAATCACTTTCTTAGCTATGGTAGGAAGGAAAACCTAATAGCATGTATTTGAGGAATGCCGAGATGATCTTCTGAACGACATGAAAATTTGTGGGAGGAAATTAACCTTTAATCTTTTGAGTGTTCTTTCAATTTTCTGTGAGTACATCAGCACCAAAAAAAAATCTTGTGGAAAAAAAAGCGTCATCGAGGAACCTTTAAATTATAAATGTTGTCTGCCGATACAACTGTGAAACGGACGAAGACTTTCATTTTACTTCACTGGAAAGAGTTGTGGGGAGTGAAATGCAAAGAAAGAGAAAGAGAGTGGAAGTGAGGAGGCGTCCCAGCAGTGAGGGTGGCAGAGGGGGAAGGTTCAGTTTAAAGAGGGCCGTGTACGACTGGGTAGAGCACGGCTGAAGCACCGGCATCACACCAACGCTCAGTGGAGGAACAGATAGAGGCATATCTGAAGTTATTGCCTCACTGATACGCCTGGGCATGATGGCGGCAGCAGCAGCGGCCTCAATACTGAGCCTTGCAGAGCACCCTGCTCGATATGATGTAATGAGTTGTTAGGGTGTTACGGCATGTGGATGAGGTAACTTAACATAATGAGGTATCGACGAACACGTAGTCTTTTCATCTTCATCCTCGTCTATAGCTTTAGTAAGAGGGCTACGCAAGTCAAAAAAGGAAATAAATTGTGGATTATATATTAATATGTTTCTACATCCACTACTTTTACTACTACTTCTACTGCTACTACTGCTGCTACTATTACTGCTTCTACTATTACCGCCACCACCCCGAGAAAAAGCAGTTATGAACTTTCTTAGAAGATCCATACGTCCCTTCTCTACGTCCCTCAAAAGGTTACAAATGATATTACTGTTCGTGAAAATATAAAAATCAAAATGGACGTGAAACAAGTCACAACTGGTGGGAATTTTTGAATTAAAAAAATGACGTACGATGCCATTAAGGTCGACTGCTCTCAAAAATACTTGAGATGTTCATTATAAATATTTTCAAAGGGTAGATTCGCTACGTCTTTGATCCTCTCTCCTCTTTCGATGCAAGTGTACATCCAACATAATAGATTCATTTATTGGTACTTTTCTTTCTCCTAGTGTACTCATATAATTGAAATTACACTAATATTATTCGCAATTTATCTTTTTTCTTCGTGTCACATGTTATTTTTATCTATGATCTACATACTTTGATCGGCTCCAGCTTTATCAATACATTAGTCACATGGCGCCCCCTTGTAGACAAAACTGTTATTACTTAGTGCATTTTAAGTCGAGTTCATGGAAAAGCAATTGATGCACGAATAAAAAATTGAATTCATTTTCGAGTAGAATCCGATTATTTTATTCAGTAGAAGATTTCAACTGAAGAACAATTTCCAAAATCAGGAGAAGCCTTAACTGCTGGGTGCTAAAACAAGTGACCTATATACAATTCAACTCCCCATATTAGCAATCCTAATTGCTTGGTTGCAGTATGTATAGAACCACTCAGGTCCGTAAAATAACGCACACTGCTTCAGCTACTTCATACAATCTAAAACCGAAATGACAAATGGGAACGATTCTTAATATCTTTGTGTGGTCTACTTAGGTTCTCAGTTTTATGATTATTCTTCTGCTTGAAGCATATAGTCCGCTATACATTTTAAATAGATGGACGTAGTCACTTTCTTAAGAGACATCTAACATAAAGCCATGTATAGTTTCGGGTAGAGCAGCCCCTTTGGGATCGCTGACCCACAGTAACTGACGTCAGTCCCGGTGCAAATGTAGCCTTCGTTCATCAGAATACGAAGGGAACACGAGTCGTTTTTAGGTTCAGTCCGTTTTGAGACACGACACCACAGGTAGGGTGCTGGCCAGAGGAAGCCGTAGTAAACCAGGTTCTTGCAGTGAATCTGACGAGGGGGATAGTCTAGCCTTGCCATTCCTTAATTAGCGTAGCCTGTTATGCATCGTTGTCGGTTTTGAGACAAGCCACCGCAGGCTCGTGAAATAAGGTGCATGTAAACAAGTAAGGGCCGTAGTGAATCTAAAATGGAGAGTAGCCGAGCCTTGCCCTCACTTTAACTCAAATCTGAACTGATCTGAGCCTAAGCTTCTGACTTTGAAGTTTTTGAATGCTACTAGGGTCTGGAATACTAGCGCACTTCAATTTTTGGCGCAGAAAGGCTCCGATTCAGCAAGAAGTTCCGGACGGTTTCGCTGATAACTTCAGCCTGTACTCGTTCTTCACGCTTTGTTTTGTGCCCTTTGAAAATGACTTGATACGGAAGGGAGAAAGCTCCCATTTGAGTTCAAAAAATCTCAGCACACTGGTAAGCTTGAAGATATTTTAATTCGGACATGCTGTCGTTCCGTACACTTGTCTAATGAGTCATTTTGTCTCAGGTATTATAACTACACCTCCTCCAGGATGAAATATGAAAAATATATGTTTTTAAATAAGCTTCATTTCTTTAATGAATCTCACTTCAGCTAGAAATTATTCGAGAATATGTGGTTAAGGATACATTCAAATTTAATTGACCATGTTTGGTGTACTTCAGTACGTCGCCAACAGATGATATTTTTGCTCACGTGTTTCAAACATCCTCGAGCTCACCAACTTGTAGGCGGTCTTTTAATATATGAAAAAACATCAATACAAATTACAAGGGAGTTTCAACTGTAATATTGCATAGAGCCGATATATACTCCATAAATTATGCTACGACATGGATATTACCGCACATAATATACGTGTATACCATGGACAAATACCACACTGTAAAATATTTTTTGCAAGCCGCAATTTTTGAGCTTTGAAGCCACTATTGAAGGAGCGATGCGCATGCTCGTGGAAACGTCGACGTTGATGTAGGATGATACATCTCTTTCTCACTCCATCACCATCATCACTATCGACACCATCATCACCATCAAAACGAAGTGATAATCAACATTGAAACTCGCCCTACGGTCTCAACGTTGCGCGGGCTTCCAAGGAGCTGTTCGCCTGATGGATAGGATCACTCACCCACAACCGCATGAACGCGTTAAAGTTTCTTCCTTGACCGTCACAGAATACCTTTTCGTCCGAGTAAACATGAAAATGTGTAAGGGTTTTGTTAGATGCTTGTATCCTTGGCGAGCTACTATTTTCGTTATTCACAGGCAAGCAGACGGGAAGGAAATGGTAAAAATTGTCGATGTAATTCCGTTATTTGTCATGTGGGATATGCTCACAGCTTTCCTTGGAAGGAAATCGGAACCAAAGATGCAGTTACCAAAATTAATTCTCAAACCATCTCTTGCGAAGCAGTTTGTGGGCCAGCTCCTTTTTTTAAGGAATCCTGATCTTTAATCTTGAAACCCATATTGAAGAGAGAGAGCAAGACGACAGCAAACTCACAAATATGGACACCAATCTTCAATTCTCGCCCATAAGAACACATTCTGAGTCTCAGTTTGAATACACTAGGACGCAACGCAGGAAGTATTGAACTCTCATTTAATATACGAATACAAATAACTGTAGTTCTTCAAAGCAGTCGTCATCACCTAATAGGTACTTAGCCCTAGATGAGATGAGAAGAATGATATCTCAGATTAGGTTACAACTCACCTGCAAGTGAAAATTCTGTCTGTAAGGGAAAAAATTTCAGAGGAAACCCCAAATTTAGAAGCAAACAATCCACGTACAGAACAAAATCCTCATTGTTGTTTCCCGAAGCTCTCGCGTTGGGGGTGAAAATATGACCATCTATCGGACTCGTGTAAAATTCTGAATTTCAAGCCTAATTTCTCGGTAGCGGTGCAGAAGAGGTGACTGTCCTCAATGCTATTAAAAGCCAGATTACAGTAATGGTCATGAACCTACTTAAATTCTTCACAGAAATGGTATGAACTCGTACTTTCAAGTAGGTACACGAATTTTTATAGGTTTTGCAATGTTCACAAATTTCTCCTTACCACTAACACAGCTCTTTTGGCGCAACTTGAAATCTAAGGACCGTCTGCTCTTCCTAAACAGTGAAAACCCATCCAGAATCTCGTGCAAAAAGGCTCAACGTCAACTTGATTTGGATTCTAAAAGGAAAAGAATGAATGCCTCGAAACAAATCAACTTCACTGTTTTGGCAGCGTTGATCTTACGTTTTCTAGTGGAGAACAGCATTCGCAGCCTTGATATATTGAAAATTTATCTAATTTACACTTCCAGTAACGGACATTTTATCAAATCACTTGATTCGCCTAGATGGAGTAGGAAAAATACTGAAAAAGTGTTATATAAAACCAAGCGGAAAATGCGAGTGAAAATAAGGGACGATGTAAAAAAACTTTACGATGGCGAAGTCATTCCACAAGACAGAAGAAAGCTCGTAGGACAATGCCCCGCAGAATACGTCCCGAAAGATCCGTGCTCTTAGTGCAACGGCGTGAGGAAGTAGAGTGAATGTGCCGCAGATGTCGGACTCGCAGATGCCTCAGGAGATAAAACTTTAGAGCTTCTCACATACGGGACTTTGCGAGCGAAGTTATTGTCAGCGAATGGCAGAAATTGAGCTTGACGTTTTTTGGAGAATGCCAGCACTGTTTCTATTAAATTTAGAGCCACGATCTAACGTCGTTCGCTCTGAGGTTTTGCGTTTTAGAATAGAAATTTATCCTCCGTAGAAATAACGTTTCAAAAGCAATTGAAGAATTCAGCTTTATTTTCTTGCTGGTGTATGTTGACTGTGAAGTAGGCTTACCCTTAGTTTTTCATTTTGTTTTAAAGTCTTTCGTCGATGAATGAGAGCTTTTTTATACGCTTTCATGGCTAAAGAAATAGACATTTTGGGTGTAACACATATGAAAATATGCTAGGTAAATGAGCTCAATTTAACAGACAAAAAATGCATTTTCCAATCCATGAATGCTCGAGGAGAACATCTGTCTATGTTTTAGCTTCATAATTTTCTTTACAACGAGTGGCCCAAAAGTAAGGTACCCTTTCATGAAATTGTGTCCTAAACATTTGTTACCGTATCAGTGCTACCGACATCAGTGAGGGTACCTGACTTTTGGGCAACCCTGTACTTAACAATTGGAAGCATTTCATTGGCTTCCAGCACGGCCAATGACCTGGAGCGTATTGCTGAGCAATGCGACCTCAAAAGTTGTCGTGTCCTGTTGATCATCTCACATTTCGAATTTTGCATTTATCCAGGGGTGAAAATGGGAGAACCAAAATAGCTCTTCATTAAGATTATTGTCTGTCGAAGGATCCTGATTAGGTAGTTGTTCGAAAAACTTTAGTAGCAAAGCATAAGAAAAACTCAAGTCAACGAGGTAGTAAAAAGAAATATGCATCCAAAAGTACTTCCCGGATATCATGTATGATATTTCCACGAAATTACTTGGGTACATTTTCCGTGGTGGAAAGAATTGTATCTGGTTCATGTATGTGCAGAAGGCAACGTACGACGCGTTCGTCTGCATGGTTAATTAAACGAACACAAATCCCACTCAAATTGAAGTGTACTCCCAATTCCACTTAAACTACATATAAACATAAACTCCAAGCCCACTTGGTAGTTACACAATCTATACTACTCCTATATTATGATACCCCAAGTGCACACATGTACATAAGTATACTTGCGAAAGTTGAAAGGCTCTCAGGTCCCATAATTAGGAAATTTGAGTTCCAGTTTTCTTCTGAGATTGATATTTATTAGTCACTGACCTTTTGAACAACGTCGCGTCGTTCTTCATCCAAAGCAGATGAAATTATACAAATTAATTCCCCACGCACAAATAGGTATATTTGCGTGTGTGTAAAACTATGCATTCACACACTGAAGGAATCAGATACATGAAAATTTATTGACTCAGATTTCCATTTTGAATTCCCAATTAGCAAGACTACGTCAGAGAGGGTAGTCCGCATCAGATGGTAGTTCGAAAATTGAACCATTGCACATGACATTTACAGCCACCGTTGACGGCATGGCGGCTTTAGAATGACATAAAACACATTAGACTTCGACTGTTCTGGTTACCGGGGCATCGCATGTCCACTGCATTCCTCGATCTGTAAACACGCAATCGATCAGACGCTAACGAAGAATCTTTAGCCTTGACTCGGTGCTACAAGGGGTCCCTTGTGCCTGTCCCCTGCTCCATAAAAGAGATAAGGAAGGAAGGGTGACTGCAAAGTAGTCGTCCGTGACCTCCTTCCAAGCAAGAATCTTTTATTGCTTATGTCTATCTTTGCTGATTTTGTGTTATTTTACCTCCTACAACACGGCCAAATGTATATAGTTAGATATAATCTTTTGCAGGATCAAATTACTCCAACTGACAGAAACGCTTGAAAAAACATCTTGAATGAATAAAGTGGAAACTGTAGTTAAGAAATTTACATTCAACTCTTCAGTGCAGTGTACGTCCAATCCAATTTCATAGTAGCAATGCAGTAATTTACGACTTCAAGATTTTTCAAATCTATTGGTGTTAAAAGAATTTGTTTCAAATCGCGTTTTTAACTCTATTGAAAATGACTGAGTTGCCCTACAGTGTATTTTCCATGCTTTCTACAATTTTTTTCGCATAAATTGAGAGTTTCCTCCGAGTAAAGCAACTACGAAAGTGTTCTGGAATGGCCAAATCCCCGAATTCATGAAATCCTCTCTCCCAATTCACCAGGCTATTCAATCTTGAGTCTTGTTTCTTTGGCGTGATAGGTTTTTTTGGCGCGAATTTTCTGCTTCGTCAGCAAATTCCCATTTGTCGCGGACAGGCTCTCGCTGCTCGTTACGCGTCAATCCCTGGCAGTGTTTCTTCAACAAAGGAAGTCAAGAGGAAGTGGAAGCTTTTCCTCCGAATTTGTTGCGCTTGCAAGCCATTGTTTGGCGGCTGCCTGTGGATGAGGGGCAGATGCACGACTGATAGACAACCTCACAATGGAGGCTCCTGCGGCCGAGCCGTGGCCGAGAGCTGATCCATGGCCTGATGTGAGGTCCCCCCAGGGAGGGGGGTGGGAATTAGACCTACGGGCTTGTAGCATCAACAACTGTTCTCAAAGATTGGATAAGCATCGCGAGGTATTGTGAAGGGTAATCGCACTAATTACGATGTTCATTGAGCGGTTTGATAGTTCTAACACCAGGTTTACGAAATACAACTTGAGGAATGTTCGACCAATGACGCACAGTGCTGCCGTTGCAGTGACAGGAAGAAATTTGAACGGTAGCAAAAGCTGGCTTGAGCTGATGCTGATGTTCATAGTGAAGTCTTGTTCTAGGGACTTAAAACGGGTGAGTGGAATGTCAGAAAATTGCGTATGCTGAAAAATGAAAAATACCAAAGGTGCAGCGCCAATGAACCGTTTAGCTTGTTGTGAAGAGATCTGAGGTATAAAGTATTTAATACTGATGCAGTACAATGTGCAGTGCATGAGTGCTAAGACTTTGTAGTTCACGTTCTCGAGAGTCTTGACTTGTAATTTCGCATGATCAATGTATTTTGGCTCGTAAGTTTTCGCTTTCACTTCACATTTGTCGTTTACTTCCTCCCCACATGCACAAAATTCAAAATACGTTCTTAATGCAATATATTCGCCATACATAACTTCACCTTTCGAGCCCGCACTGACCGCATCAACAGCTACCTCAGCACGGCCGAGGCTTCACGCGGCTTGCGGCCAGGAACCAAGAAACGTTGACGCCAGGCACCAAGGCTGACTCGGATGATCCGACAGCCGTTCATTGTGTGAGTCGTTTGGGGGCTTCGACGCACGGTTCTGTGGAGCCTCAGGAACAGCGTCCGCCTGATAGACTATTGACAGGACCCTTGTCGATATCACCGTTGTGCCAGTGACTTCCATCGACGTAGTTGAGCGCAAACCCTTTATGAGCGCAGCCTGCTGCTCAAAGGCTTGAGTTATCACGGAACTGACTGAGGCAACAGCGTGTAATGGTTGGTTAGGGTAACTTTGCAACCGTCAGACTTTATTTCTTCACGTAAGTCGGCAAAGCTAAGACAGCTCGCCTCTACTTGTACAGTCAAAAGGGTAAGCTTGACCAAGAGTTATGTTTTCTTTAAGCTTTAAATAGAAGAAACGAACAAGCAGCATTTAACTCTTTGTGCATGAACGTCCACCCAAAAATGTAGAAGTAAATTAATTTTGCAAGCACATAAGCGTGTACCAACTTAAAAACTGCGTGTCTGGGAACCACTTCTGGAAAATTAGCAACGAATTTAGATTATTTTCAAATGTATGAATTGTGGGTCAGAACTTGTTTGTTTAGAAACGAAAGCCAGCCTTAGTTTGGGTGTCAAATGGCTCAGCTCGTGACTGGTGAACAACAGTCCAGGTCCAGGAGACTGGGCTTCCGTGCAGCAGTAGGATTCATCTCGCACGCCCACATTTTTCAACAGACGAGAGATGATTTCTGGACCTCGTCTTATAACAGTGCGGTGTAACCAACCATTCGTGAATATCTTATTCATTTTCATTTTTCAACAGATGAGCGATGAATTCTGGACCTCGCATTACAATAGTATGGTGTAACCAACCATTGGTTCGCTGTGAATATCTTATTCATATTGTCGAATGAAAATTTGATCTTTGTGTTGGGTATTATCAGACAAAGTAGTCTTGGTAATATATCGACTTAGCTTGTCAATGAAATTTTTTCCGTTGTTTCTTTATGATAGCTGAATCGCCTAAAAATTTTTTCTTAGTAAAATGGCTTTGACGAAAACTTCGCATTCTGCTAGCTGACTGTGAATAATTAGATCTCGTTTCTTGAAAATAAGGACGAACACGCTTTCGTGCACATATATGTGTAAGAAATTCATCCTATTCTTTCGTTTAAAGATTGAAGCTACTTTAAAAAATCATTATTACACAAATATAAAATAGGTTTTTCTAGGTTATATTTTTATCATAAAGCCTAGCAAAAAAATGGATTCATCATGGTAACAGAAATTACTTAAAAGCAGCGGCTTCCTTTGGAGGCGGTCATTATCTTTAAAATATTGGAAATATTACGCTAATTGGACACGTTACCTTCAACTATAGAGAAAACAATTGTACGTAGATGAAAAAATTGCACTAATTTCCGTATGCTGAATGTTTATCTATGTAATGTTGTAAAGTATGATACATATAAATAACATTCTTTGTTTTCTAATAATCTCACTTTTGCTCGACTGAATTTTAGCCAAATACTCACTCTAAATAGGGCTTAAGTGAATTAAAAATATTTTGCTCCATGTTTTAAGAAATACTCGAACAAAGGAATTCCTGCTCTGCTGTGTGAACGTGTTTTGAATCGAGCAAAAAATGTTGAAAGCCCCCGGTCATAAACTGACATTTTACACTGAAAAATCTTGAGTGTATAAATTTTAGATTGTGATCAGGGACAGACACTAGCACAGTTCTTTGGTAAAATACACGAACTTCTCGTTTGGCAGCGAACTAAACGCAGAAGTCTTCTCTTTCATTCTCTATCGTAAGCGTGCAATTGAGCAGCTAGAAGATTTCATCCCAGCTCTGATCCCGCATTTAGCTGTTATTACCAAGCGTTTCCGGATTGCGCCCAGCAATCCAGATTGCAATTTCCCACGCGAGATAGTGACGCGATTGTCGAGCTTTAGTCGCGCCAAAAACTGTGCTCCACCGCAGTCAGTCCTCCACCAAATTTGGTAGGGTGTGGAGCGCCAAAGTCGGTTCAAGGGTCATACTCGACAATAGCATCAGGATTATCGAACATTCAAAACAATGTACGGCTTTTGATCTGTAATTGTTAATTTATTATTTGATTACTCACCAGCCGGCAAATAGTTAGGTAAAAATCTTTTGCTTCACGTAACAAAGTTTGGCAGGACGACGCTCCAACTCCTGCGTTTCACATCGCTGCGAGAGAAAATTTTCCTTTCCTGTCCAGGCGAGCCGAGCAAATTGCAGAGCGGCAAAAATACTCGACCCAGTTTACCTGCCTTCTTTTCTTGGTGTCTCTCACTTTGTCTTGGCTCAAGTCATTTCGCTCAGCGGCGGAGCAGCCATGAGCTCCGTTCTCGAGTGAGGAGGCAAAGGTTCGACTCCAGGGCTGCGTGGACGGGCTTAGGGAGCGCTTCCCTTAGGAAAGGAAGTTTAAAACCCACATCGTCACATTACTCACACGGCAGTAGTGATAAGGCATTTAAACCACAACGTTGCACTGCACACCTACTCTGTTAGCATTAATTAGATTTGTTTCCTAGTTTCATTTTTTGCACCTCTTATTTTCGAGATTCGTTCTATTCTCCACGGTACCTGTTGTTCCCCATATTTCCCTGTTTTTCATGGCCGGCTCAAATTGATGTTCAGATATTTTTTATACTTTTATATATAACAAAAATCTGTAGCGTACAAATGCAATGCAGTTGGTGCCCATGCGATAATAAACCTTCATAGCGCGAAGCAAGCGCAGGACGAATGTCTGTGAATGCCATAAAAGCGTGGAGCAAGTGCAGGACGAATGTCTGTGAATGTCATAACAGCGTGAAACAAGTGCAGGACGAATGCTCGTGAATGTATGTAGATCTCCGTAATGTACTAATCGAGGTAAATATTACTGAACCAGTCTTCCGTTGTCTCATAATTTTATCAAAAAACACAAAAAACCAAAACAGGGCCATTATATAGAATAAGCAGTTCTAGCAGTTGTATAAGCATTAAAAAGAATAAAGAATCATTTCAATAGTCCGACATCACTCATCAACACGAATGGAACGGCTGCTCAAAATCATAAATAATTTTTGAGCTCTGTAGTTTGAGCTATAAATAATTTCCGCTGAGCGAGCGGATACGAATTTCAGCCCACCAGCCTCAGTTCAAAAATAGATTTTTCAGTAATCAAGGTTTATTTTCCTTTTTAGTAAGAAACTTTACTTTTTTCGATTCATTTGGACCGATAATGTGTAATGAGAGTAATATAAACTTTCTTTTGAAATACAGTTGACCTCCGATAAGTTTGTGATGTTTTAGTACATTTAGTGTTTTTTAATACCTAAGTCATTTTGTCATATGGGTAAGGAAAGGGTACCATTGCACATTCATGATGAACGCCTGCTTATCGGTTTTTGACTAGCGAATGGCGTAAATTAATTTATAAAAATGCATCGTATTTTTCTTAGCGTACTCTTATCTACATAAACTAAATGTGTGATGATCTGAGACGGATAAGCGACTTGAGACGTATTTGTTGAGTCGTCGGGAGAAGGAGCTCGTCTTTATAAATTTTGAATTATTATTCAGCTTTCAGTCTTTTCTTTCAATTTATGAACCATTTTTTATTTTCTGAGTTCAATGTGTGTAAGGGATGTTAAAAACACTCCTATATTCGTATCCATATTATAATACTGGCTATAACTCACCAGCTAAATAGAGCACTTAGGAATCAATACAGCAATATTACCTCTTATTTGACGTATGGTTTAGATTTCGACTCTCGGGAATTTTAGTATGAATACGAATATAGGAGTATGTTTAGCATACATAAATGTAATAAAAATCATTCATTTTATTTATTCGTTCAACGTGAGAGAACTTTATTTTAGTGCCTTCCATAAATGAACAAGAAACAGCAAGATACGTGACTATATATGGCACGTACTGTTCACTGGGCCAGGCTGAACAGCGATTGGGACAGAACGGAGTCAACTTCTTTTCTCTTCATGAATGTGGTAATGGTTTAAATTCACTAAAGAACTTTGAACCAATGTCTTATATTATAACTTGGCCACGCCATATATTAAAATTGGCATATATTATAACTTGGCAACAACTTATACGTATTCAGTTAAGTACTTTAAATTTTTAACAAATATCCATCTGCGTCAGCGATCAGTGAACCTCTACGCACCCAATAAGCGTCCCTGAAACAAGTGACAAGACGTATAGATTGTAAACAATTCTCAGGCGTGATGAGAAAGTCTAAAAAAAATGAAACATGTTTGCGAATCTCTGACTCCATAGCCAGCGAAACACTTTATTCCACCGTTTCAACTTCGTTCTTACTCGGTTGTAAAGCACTAGACTGACTTCGTAATATAAGAAACGCAACTCTCACCGCTACTCAACAGAGAAATACCGATAAAAAGGAAATAATTCAGCTCAAAATAACGAAAAAGGTTTCCAAGTTCCGTTGTTTCAAGAACGAGAAATGGCTGTCAGGTGAAACGAGAAACTTGCCTGACAGAAAAGAGTGTGAGAGCTAATGCAATTAAAAATGCAGTGACCAGAAGGGGGGTGGTACTCGTCAAGAGCAACAAACCAATGAAATTGCATTAAATACTATATTCTAAAATTATTTTGATTGTTTTTTATTCCTTTTAAATTTGCTCCCTTTACAAGCTACATCATCATATTCATCACTGGCTCTCCTTTTTATTCTTGTCTCTCTTCACTCGTGTGATAGATCATTTTCTACCGGGTGATTTTTTACTCTCATATTTCTCTTGAAGTTAGATTAAATTGCACTCTGAATCTTGCTCTCTCCTAGTTCCTATCCGTGCTTGGCTCTTTGGTTCTATTTGTCCTTTTGTGGTCAAGACATTCTCCCGCCGCATATCCTCAAATCGTCGTTGGATGTTTTCACGCTTCTTTAGCCTCCTTTTCCATTTATTTGAATTTCTCGATGAATGTATATCTGAATGTCTCTCTGACAGTATCCGTAAATATCTCTCTGAATGTATCCCTGAATGTCTCCCTAAATATTTCCATGAATGTCTCTCTGAATGTATTTCTGAATGTCTCCCTGAATGTATTTCTGAATGTCTCTCTGAATGTCTCACTGAATGTCTCTCTGAATGTCTCACTAAATGTCTCCCTTAATGTCTCCCTCAATGTATCTTAAAATATTACCTTGAATGTCTCCCTAATGTCTCTGAATGTTCTTATAAATACCTCCCTGAGCAAACCTTGGGGCTGTTGGCAATGCAAATATTTATAAGCTTCAACAGGAGGAGTCGTATGAATTACCCGTCTAATTAAGGCAGGTCACAATCTGTGACGGAAACTGAGTTCGTGTTTGACTAGTAGTAAAATTTTTGCAATAATTTTAAAACACCCAAGATCACACATGTAGGTCATGCCTGCATCTGAAAGCAGAGGAAGAGCATCAAGAATATTCTGGACAAACAGTTTGCAGCTCTCTATCTAAAAATGAATGATCAACTTCCAGAAATTCGTTGAAAACTTTTCGAGATAACACGGAAAGATTGTTGACAAAGACAAGGGTGCAGGAAGTATTAAGAGCGAGCGAAATTCAGCCCACATGTTAAAAAAAAGACAGCTTCCGCATGGTTGCATGTTAGACACCCACTGCGAAAGCTGTCTTACATGTAAAGCGAACTATTTTCATTGCACTAATCCACAAAAATGCAGTTACAAAGTTTTCCAAGCTCAGACAACTTTAGTTAACGAAGTTTCCGAGAATATGTTTAGTATATAAAGCTGGTAGTATTAATGGCACAGCTGTACTCCTCGACATAGCCTTTCTTCTTGCTCTGTGTTTCTTCTACATTGTTTACCATAACCTTCTGGGTAAGAAAGTAATGTTGTAGGGTAATCGGTGTAAAATTTTAATTTGCTTAGCGTGTGTTACTTCTCGATTAATTCTTTGAAAATGTCCTCATTTCGAACTTCGCAGTGAAAAAGCGTATCAACTGCTGCGCATCCTACTTCCAAATAATAATAATCCATACATATGCATAAAAATGTTTGTATATAAAAATTCTTGAACAATTCTGACGTTAAATCACGGAAGTATTCCATTACTCAGTTGCAGTTTGACAGAGAGTTATCAGACCGAAAAAAATTACACCGTCTGGACCAATTTCCCTGATAACTCTGCTTGAATAAGTCACTGACATTCCTGGCACTCCTGAGGAAGAAAAATACACTATCAAATGATGTAAAATTCATCCGTTAAAACACTTACTGACACGTAGCCTGAAGTAAATACCATTTTTTTACGTTTTTTGAACATGTACTTCGAGCGCATTTTTTTTGTGTCCTCCATGCCCTTTTTCCGTGAAGTTCGGTAATCCAGATCATTTGCCGTGCCCGAGCTTGCCACTCCATTCTCTACATGACGTTTATCGCCCCTTGTTACTTTCCATGGACTGTCCGAAGTAATCACGACGGCTTGAAGATTATTCTACTCGTGGCATGATAGTTACCGCTGCTAGAGGATCATTTTGCTTCTTGTACGGTAGTTACTTCTGGTTTATTACGGTAACCATCGCTCCGCGTGATGCATGGTTACCGATACGTGATCGTTCCTTTGGTGGTACTTTACATTCTGCCGCACTAGGAGGATTATCACTGCAATTTGCAAGCTACCAGGCTCTCGTTGCACTTTTATTCAATAGCAAACGCCTGCAAAGCCTCACTTTGTCAATTCGAAAGTAAGTAATTCCGTGAAAAGTCTCAATTTAACGTCGGATCTGGGTAGCAGAAAGTGGCATTAAACTTTGCACTGGGAAGTGTACACTGTTAGAACGGCGCAGTGCATGCATGACCTAGATTACAACACGCAAGTAAGTTTTAAACTGTAATGTATGGAAAAAAGTTGGAGCTAGAAGGACCTTCCTAAGCTGTTCCTTGGAGGAAGAGTACTACCTTAATACCATTTAATCAGCAAAGTAAGGCTCAGCGTACTCACCGGCTAGATGTCCTCACGCGAATGAGACAGCGGGGTTGAAAACAACAAGTTTTCTGCGGGAATTTTGAAGCCTAAACGATCCAGCTCACACGTGACATGCGTATACAGGGTGCGGCAGCTACATGTTTGAGAACAAAGTAACCACTGCTGAATTTGGAACAGAAACTCGAAATAGAGTATTTATTGACCATAGAACGCTATGTATGTATATGCGAAGACAGACTAAACGTACATCATTCAATGAAATCTCCATCCGCCGCAGTAGCCACCACCACACGATTTCGAAACGCTCTGCAAGCTGTAATGCGATGGGTATTAGGAATATTTGTCACGGCAGCCTCGTTAGCTGCTGTAAGAGCAGCGATTATGTTACGTGGATGCCTGTTAACCACGACCAAGACGTCATATCCTGTTGGGCTAAGATGAGTGGAGCTTTGGAACCATATATTTAAAGAACCGGAGAAAAACGAGAATATTTCTGGCTAATCAATGCATACTAGCTTACCTGAGAGGCATTTGGCTTAGCTCACTTCGTTCACCCATATTTTTTCTGATATAGATAGGCCTCTGCATCACGTACGACTTGTACCTAAAGTCGTCATGAACCACACGTCAACTTACAAATCCTTGCCTGAGTGCCCTCATGAAGTGCTCAGGGTCCTCTTGGAGAGCAACTTGGAGGGTATCTATGAACTCGGGCGTCCTGGTCTTGTTCGACCGCAGACAATGTCGTTTTCTGCGGGTATCAATGTCTGTACCACCACTGCCCAGCTCCAGTTCTGTTGATTAAAATCAATGAGGATGCTAACTCCGGGGGTCAAATGGAGCTCATTTTTACCTAACTCTATGCTTGCATGAGTAAAGCAGGAGTCCTTGAGTCCGAAATAATCCTGCTGAGCTAGATCACCGGCCCGTTACACCGTGCTAAAGTTACTGTATGGAGTGCAGTGCTAAATCTTGGGGTGACAAGCCCTGACTTCTTTGATGATGAAAGAAACTCCGCTGTCACTGTAAAGTCTCGTCGTTAATCAACATGCTAGCGATATTTTTAGCGACAAGACTTCAGTCTCACCTAAATATTAACACTCAGCGTGCTTGGTTTCAACATGATGCAGCGACCTCTCGCGCTCATTAATAACCTCTGGCAACAGTGAAGTGAAACGCTTGTTTGGGGATCGCATAAAGGCCTCCACACCTTCCAGTTTGTGGCTACTTTTATGGAATCATGTGATGAGTGTTGTGTGTGCCCGACTAGACCAACAAACCTTGCTCAGCTCACGACGCAGATCAAAAAACCATCGCCCAACATTCTGAAAAACACGCAAGCCGCGTTATTTAAAATCTTCAGAATTGATTTATCAAATGTGAACAGTGAAATCGACAGCACTAGACTGAAGTCATTTTTAAAAAGTGATGAGGAATAAAATTGTCCCTTTTGTAAAATATTTTCAGCATTAAATAAGTTTTTTAAGTTGTCTTCGGCTCTTTAGAATTTCTGTAATTTTCCCGTTATTCCGAGCCAGCGTTAACCAATAATCATGTTCACACTACATCATACTTATGCTATGAGTATATGCACACTACATATACTTATGTTGAAAGTATATACACATGATATGTACTTAAGCATTGAGTATATACACGCGATATATGCTGATGCAATGAGAATATGCACACAACACATACTTATGCTATGAGTATGTACACACGACGTGTACTTATGCTTTGCGTATTTGTATACGACGTATACTTTAACTATGGTTATCTGTGCACGGCATACACTCTTACGTGTATCTAAAACTTTCAGAACACAGCTAATTAAGTGATGAGATCTCGATTACCAAGTGATTTCACTATAGGTGCCATTGGGGCACCTCAATACATACAAACCGGACGGGATGTACGTGAAAGATTGAGAACATTTTTTTATTCATCTAACTACTCTGCAAAAACCGAATTGTGTTGAGAATCAGTATTTGCCTACAAAAACTGAAAATTTCGCTCTGCCCCAGTGCGCACGGCAAACCAGAGAAAATGAAAAAAAGGTTACTAGTCAAGTACTTCAAATCAAGGCAAATATCTTTTTTAAGATGAAAACACGCGCAGATTCTAATTTCAGACAACAAAAGCTCCCAGGTTCTTTTTTTATGTGAAATATCATTTGGGAAGACGTTCCAGTAAAAGCTAGGGTTGCAACCAGAGATAAATTTTCAGCTAAACTCCATCTTTTCGGGCGCACGACTTGTACTTAAAAGCCCTTTCGAGTCGGGAAACTTGCATTCCCAAATTTTCAAAGTTAATTTGCGCTTCTTCCAGCTTTTTACCGAAAGCTCTTGGCTTCCGCAACGGAAAATAGTTTGCCTAAGTTGGAGGCTGATGAAATTTTTTGCATAGTTGGAACTTAGCAATGATGCGCAGCGCACTTTCCTTGATTACAGGCCTATCGACTCCAGCGTGGGGAGCTACTGCCCTAAATCAAAACCAATGAAGAAAGTTCATTTTGGCGTATTAATAATTAGGATAAGTTTCTCACTTGGACGGACTCACCAGGTATTCACTCAGCTTGTTTTGGGAAAGCTGTTAGAACATTGTATCTATGTAGCGTGCATAGACTAGAAGGGCCAGGCATTGTGCTTTCTAAGATTTAAAAAGCTAATATACATAATCCGATTTAAATAATCTTTTCCGGGTTCGGTGCGAATATTTTTTACTGTTGGAACACCAAAGGGAAGGTCTCATTGATGAAACAATTCGTTTCTTTTAAGGTTTTTTCAGAAATTCCAGAAATGATGAAGTGCGTATTGCAAAAAACGAGAAAATATAGGCGTGCGTTAGGAAAATTGTTAGCAAATGCGGAGTAGATAAGTACACTTGTACCAAGAAGAAAGTAATTGCAATTTAAAGTTTTTATGATAAGAAATAAATTGTGTTAGTAACTTCTATTACCATTTGAGATTATTTTTTTTCTAAAATTGTATTTTGATATACTCATGTATTTTCTATAGCTAGAAGTAGAGACTTAGATTGGATAAAGTCCCTTGCCATAGTGAATCACCCCAGTAATTTTCGCTGTAGCGCTCCTCGTATCTTTTATTTTAGATTCACTCATAAAAATGTATACACAACTGGACAAAAAGAAAATTTGAGTTTCGAATGGCTTCATGTAGTGTTTAGGTAATATCGACTTAGGATTCACGAGCATATGTAGCATATTCTAAAGCTTATACATGTGCTCAGGTAGGTAACTGATGTCCCGCTGTCTGATTGCTCGTTAATTAATACTTTACTTTATTAAATAATAATTTTTACCTTCATATCAAATATCTCATTGTTATACTGTAGTTCAATGATGCGTCTCCACTCAGTAATACTGCTTTAATCTGAATATTCCTCATTGATATCTATTGTCGATAGGCTTCCCCAAGCCCCATCACTATTCACGAGCAATGAATGTTCTATCTGTATTCGTATTCTTTGTTAACTTTGTTTGTTTATCTCGTTTGAGTGTTTTCCAAAATCAAGCTTACATATTCCTCATTTTTAATGTTCCAAATTGATGGTAATTGATCCCAGGTAATGACTGGGAAGAAGAACTGCTTTGGTACACGACACTGTAACTGTGCTTCGCCTTGCAATATCAATTTGAACCTCCGCCTCTCCGAATACAAATGACCATTCACTAAAGTTATGTATATTTTTCTTGCGTTTCCTGGATTTCATAATGTAGCATTTTGTTCCTGTTTTGTTTTTTTGACCTATCTATCTATATAGGGCGCGCAGTTTTGCCTCAAGCTGCTCTTTGCCACAAAAACAGCCTCGCGCACACGCTCTGTACAAGCGAGCTCTGAGACGCAGAGCTCCAGGAGACCTCTGCTGCTGAGCACCGTGGCTCTAGCAGCTCGTTTCCCACATGATCTCATTGCCCCGACCAGAGGTACTTAGTTCAAAGACCCTTAAAGCCTTCTGCTAAGTCAGGTAATTATTATGAAGCCCTAACTCAGCATTTAGGACACAAACTGTTGACAATTATTATGCAACTGCATGGCATTACACTCGACCCTTCCTCGCGTGACTGGCTCGTGAATCTGCCGGGAAGCCCAAATTTGCGGCAGTAAACCGGGAATCACCGGGAAAAATATTGCCACTGCCGTATGAACTTGCATATTTAAATGTCCCAAATTGCCCGGATGTTTTCCTTGTCGTTCCACTGCTTTTGAATCAAGAAGATTCCCGGTCAAGTTATTGTTAAGGTAATAACTGGGAAGAAGAACTGCTTTGGTACACGACACTGTAACTTTGCTTCGCCTTGCAAATCATGCACGAGAGGGTTGATTCTTCAGAGATTTTTCTCTCTCTTTTGAGAATGTATGTTATTATGGATCTTACTTCGAATGAGAATACCATCACAAAAGAGCTTTTGGTATTAAATTAGAGGCACGGACTTCGGACGAAGTTCATTGTATTTACTTTGTGAAATGTTGTAAAATGTTATAGGTAATTAAACTAAGTTGAGGCTCAGTTGATAAAAAAGAATTGTTTTTTGAGATTGATGAGGTCGTACAGTACGTAGGTTCTCACATCAGGTTTCGAATACGGTAAAGTTCTAATATATTTTAAGCATGGTTCAAATATTTCTACATCCGAATAATCAATATAGTACACCAAATGCTTTTCCTGCCAAACACAGAGGTATGACCTCTTCGTTATTTCTTTGCAAAACAGTCGATTAAAATCATACAAGTCAGCCTCTGGAAAGACGTTGTTACCATCGGAACACAAATAGCGGCATCATCGAAGGAAATTACGCGATTTCCGTAGTCACCTTTTTTATGAAGTGATGCTGGACATCCTCGGAATAGAGTAAACCAACTTTTTTAACTTTCGTTCCAAACATTTCTACATGTTTCCTGAATGGAGAAGTTACTCTAGGAAAACAGAAAACCGCTCGAGCGTGTAAGATTCTTTTGTCGGTAAATCCAAATGCTTAAAGAGTACGCCAAAATTCGTAATTTTTCATTTTTCCAATTTCTTGATATGAAGAAAGTGATAGAAATGTAGTTTATAGTACCATTATCAAAAAGCTTCGCATCTCACATATTCGCACCAGAACCATGGGATTGGTTTTATTTTATGCGCTTCAATCCAGATGACATAAATTCCTTACCGATTTTTGAAGAAACGAAATTATTTTATGACGTTCCGAATTTTTTATGATAATTTAAACTTTCTGGCGGCCAATTCTTCGTTTTTACCAAGTAAAACTAAACTCTTACCCAAGACGACGTTATTTTCAGACATTCTCTTTGTTCTAATTCTCTCTAACGATGCAGGATGGTACGCTCAAATAAATTCTCTCTAACGATGCAGGATGGTACGCTCAAATAAATTTTCTCTTACGATACAGGATGGTACGCTCAAATAAATTCTCTCGAACGATACAGGATGGTACGCTCAAATTGAAAATCAACGAGAAAATTTGAATAAGCAATTCCATTAATACTACCAGAACAAGTGCTAGAAATGAGGCTCCGAGTACCAAC
Organism: Orchestia grillus; assembly: GCA_014899125.1. Taxonomy (NCBI): domain Eukaryota; kingdom Metazoa; phylum Arthropoda; class Malacostraca; order Amphipoda; family Talitridae; genus Orchestia; species Orchestia grillus. The sequence goes on along the minus strand of VOMN01118898.1, from coordinate 16,207 downwards.
GTATTTCTTTCATAAATCTTTAATTTCGGCTTCTCAACACGTCGAAGATTCATTACCACTTATAATATTTAACGTGCTGAACAAAATGCAAGTTGAATAATAGGTGTGTTCTGTGGATTATTTTGTATTTTCTTGAGCATCAGCCTTCCTGTCGCCCTTCAGCGCCCGCGTTTTCCATTTCTGTGCGGTGCAAAATATTGAGTTGGTCTAAGAAAGTTGTGAAAAGAAAATCGTAAATAGCAAAGCAGGCGGAAGCGCACTCAGCAAGACGGGAGAGGGAGACCTCAATGTTTCCTAGTACAAGAAGTATCTTCGAGAGAAAATGCTCAAAAACAGAGCTAGTCTCAAAAGTCATGGGGTGATATTTTTCGGTCTATGGCACTGGTGGCTGGCTCATTTTTCGCCGTTCGTTTTTCTCCAAGGTCTTCCGAGAATTTCATAGTTTTTGAGTTTCAATATTCTTGCGCGAATCAGAATTTTAGGAAATCCTTTTAGCGTGCGCTTTTGCACGTTTTACGTCGAAGCACCGGAGAAGAAATATTTCTTATTCAATGTACTAACAAAGAGACAAATGTACATCACTGAGCATCCTGAGTGTTGGCAGAGGAAAATTGAAACGCTCTACGCAATTAGCGAGCAATCCGTCTACTTTTTAGAATAAATCAACAGAGTGATTAAATATTAGCGTTCGTGATACTTGAAGTAAGTCGCTGTTCAAAATTTTTTTATGCAAGTGGCTGCTCGGAAAACTTCCTCTTAGATGTTAAAAATGAGCGAATGGGCGTTTTAAAATGAAATTGAAGTATGTATATGCATACTGTCAGCCCCTAACTTAAACGTAGGTTTCACTCCCCGGTATTTTTCATTTGCGCTGTAGAGCTGTGCAAATGAAACATGTGTTTTTGTTAGAGCCGTTTATATGGGGACTCAGTAAAATCCCGCGCTCTGTTCGTTTGAATGTGCTCTTTACGTCTGAAAATTTATCAATAATTTGAAACCGATCCGTTCGATAAGAAAATAGTGGTACCAAAATAGAGCGATTCCTTAAATCAAAACTCCCACACGTTTCACAAGAAATGGCACAGTCGAGATGAACGTACACCATTATTAACGTAGTATGCTCCGTCTTTCATGTGTTTTAGGCCACTAGAAACTTAATTCTTTATACTTCCAAGGCTAGATTCATATATGCAGTTAGTTCCGAAACACACAGCGCATTGTTAGCTTGCCAAACATTTAAAAACACCAATTATAAAATGGCAGAAATACGGTGTTGTGGCAGACTCATGTAAGTCAAACATTTTGATGTTCGTCAAAGTTCTTAGTCGCCTGAAGTTTTCATTTTATGAATTTTCTTCAGGGTCCCAGTGATTTCCGGTCTCACACTAATTCTAATAAAGTTGGTTTGCATTTGTCGAATTTAAGAAAATTTTAAGTTACTGTTTGGTACGGTTTGGTACGAATGAGTGGTATTGATAGAACATAGTGGTAAAGTATGATATGAATGATATGTAACGACCATGAGAAGTGGAATGGTACAATTCGTACTACAGGAGTACGACAGGCATATACGTATGTGATACGGCGAGGCGTAAGTGAGCAATGCACTGTGGTGCCAGTACCTTCTACAGTGTGTGGCATACGGCATCGTGTAAATGGCCGTGCGAGTTATTAGACGTTGCTCGTGTGGTGTAGTACTAAAGTATTCTTCTTCTGTATAATTCATGAGCGCAGCTAAAACTGTTCTACTAAGTTTGTACAGAATGAATGTTTCAAAGTTTTTTTTTCCTAGCACTGATATACCGTGCATGAACACCCTTGAGAACCTATGTAAGCGCAAAGGTGAAGTAAATGTTCATAAATATTTGATTGGTGCAATCTGCTTTAGATTATATCGCTCTTTTCCTCGCTCGTTCTCCTCTATTCAGAAGTTTCTCGAGTATTGTATTTCTTGATATTCATTGCCATGAATTTATTGCAGTTTCACACGAGGCATGCCGAGTGCAAGTTTTAATTAGGTTTTAAAGTAGGCATGCCGAGTACAAGTTTCAATTCAGTTTTGAAGTAGGCATGCCGAGTGCAAGTTTCAATTCAGTTTCATTATAGGATATCGTGTGCAAGTTTCAATTCAGTTTCGTTATAGGATATCGTGTGCAAGTTTCAATTCAGCTTCAAAGTGGTGATGCCGAGTGACTGTTTCAATTCAGCTTCAAAAGACACATGCCGAGTGTAACTTTCATGATATTGACATCAGACCTGAAAAATTATTAGCTCAATCGTTACACGAAAAAGCCTTCACCAATTATTCAAAAGCTATGCATCAAGCTTTGTTTCAGCTGATGGAGCTTTCAAAACTTAATATTGATATTTCGCCCCTTTATTAACCACGGTGAAAACGATTCCACGCCGGCAAAAAACTGTGCGAGCTAATCTGCGTGCCAAATTCCAATCTTCAAAAATAAATCATGCGCGACCTGAGAAACTTATTCTTCTGAGTTCGCTTGTGACCCGACGGCTATAACCCTGATAATTGTTACGACTCACTTGGGTGTATCAACCTTAACTCGTCGTCTCAGCATTGCGGCTCCAGGCGGTGTGTGAGGATGCGCGTGATCCTGTGCGGAATGAATGGTTCGGGTGTACTCTTTACAATGAAGAATTATTTCAGAATACATGATGGTGAATTAGTTCAGAGTTACATTGATATACTTTCCACGTGTGTAACAAGAATTAAATATACGAAGCACGTATATTGTTCGCATTGAACGTCATAAACGAGATCTATATACTCAGTAACTTTTACTACTTATACTCGAATTTAGTCTAAGCTTTCTCTTCATTTTTCAATTTTCCTTTCTCCGACTGGAGAAACAATAGGCACCATGGGCACAGTAACGTGAGCTTTTACTCGAAATATCGTTGACTAATCCCTAGTTTGTCAAAGCAGACCAAGTGTACATGCATACAAACATATGCGCACACTCGCATGCGTCACACCGTCACATGACTCTGAAAAGTGTGTCATAACACATATACAACAAACATTGATGTGTCAGTTTTATAACATGCTCATGACACTCATAAGTGTGTTAGAAATGCACTGCATTTACTTTCATTTCGCCATTTAGGTCTGCGCAAAAATTGCGGAAATGTTGCAGGAAACAAATCTTACAGAGTTGGCCAGGTGACTCGCTTTTTCGTGTTTCGCGAGTTCCTACACCGTTTCGGTGTTTCCACCGTATAATAACTAACCGCGATATTTCTCACAAAGTCTCATAACTTTGAGGTTAACTAATTCGTATCTAAATCGAAAACTCTTTTAAAATCATTGACTGTTTATGGATGTTTAAATCTCCTAAATATCCGAGGTTTATTGCATCCCTTGCTGAATATAAGGCTCCTTCTGTCGAATGGAATAATTTTTCAATTTTAAATGTTATAAACAATCAGAAATGTAAATACTTGATTCAGTAAGCCCGTATTCACCACAGAAATCTTGTCAACAACATCCAAAATTGGAGAACAAGGTTATTAAAACCATTTTGTTTACCCGTTGGATGTTAGTAATAACTCAGGTGAAGTCGTTTGTTTTCGTTTGTTTTCTGGGAATACAAAGTGAATATGATTAAATATTTCATATTTACGGGAGAAGTTCGAATACTTTTCATGGGATCTCTACTTATTTTATACAATCGATTTCAAAAGAGAAAATAAAAATTCCCGTTTAACTGTTTCCAGGTCTTTTCCTTTGCTCCCCGAGCCCCTGCAGAAGAAGCGAAAAAAAGTCGAGACTCTTTTACAAGCCACTTACTTCTAATAATAACAGTGAACTTAACTCAAAATCCCAAAGCAAACAAAGCGAGCGTTGGCAGCCTGCCCTGCCTCGAATCCTGGACCAGGTTTTTTTGTTCTTTGTTCAATTTCAGGCTCAGTCAATCTACCAAATGACGTCACACAAAACTCGAATGCTTTCTTTCGCTTTTTGAGTGATAGATGAAACTAATTAGAGAGGTCGAACAACGGAAGACTGAGTCCAACCATGCAGCTGTGGGTTTGAGGAGTAATTTAAGCTTCTCTTTCTTGGGCCAGCCTCGCTGCCTTATTTCGAGGTAAAGGCCTAGAACGATGAATAGAGTTCGACTTGGCTTAGCGCAAATGGAAACACAAAATTCTTTCAAGTCGGCATCAAAATCAAGGAATGTTTTTTGACCTAGGACCGACAGAGGGTAAACCGTACTTAGAGAACGCTAGGTCTTCATTCTTCGAGTGTCTGTACAATGCCCCAGCAGCGGCAAAGGTATACAAAGTATGGTGAAACGAGTTAAATTGATACCGCATAAGCCTATGAACGAACCTTACGACTAGCGCTACCACAACTGTCGGAGTTAGTAGTATAGAAAAAAATAGTAAAATAGTATGATCGATCAAGAGCTTCTTCAGTGAACCCCACTTTTACTTTGCCTTCTTATTGACTGTTTTTCCGGGTGCCGGCAAGCATAACTTTTAGGGAACAAATAAAATTATCTTCAAATACTTCGTACAAAAAAGTATATTTCCGGTAATTTCTCGTTCCTTGCTCCAAAATTTGAAGTATTTACATTTTAAGTACTCATGAGTATTTTTCTTACGGCAGCTACATTTGCAGCAATGATCATAAGTTTCGCAAGCTGCTCACCAAAGAGGTACTTGGGAAGAAGCACCGCCAGGGAAGTGCAGTGGTATCCCTTCCATAGATCTCTTGAAAACCAAATACGCTGAGTTCAGCAAAGGTATAAAAGAATGAAAGATCCTTCTTATGCCACGGCTAAAGTAACTTACGTAATTGCCCGGATAAAGAGAAAGAAGTTTCAGCTGAAAGCCCGATTATACAAACTTCGTGCATAAGCCTGGTGCGCCATTCTCTTAACTCGAGAGTTTTACTCATAAAACTACATGAGCACACCAAGCTGGGAGACAGATGACCACCACTTTCCTTAGTGGCAGGCCCAGTCAGCAAAGTAGTTGAGACGGCGAGTGAGACCGACCCTTCCTACGCGTTGAAAGATTTTCACAGAATGGTGACCAGCTCCAAATTGAAATTTTGTTACACAGAATGAATTCTGCTGGTTGAAGTTTAATATTCAGGTAGGTTTTTAATTTATTTTCAAAGGTGCTGTTGAATTAAATTGATCGAAATCGCCAATCAAGAATGCTTATATTATGATAACTCCGAAATCCCTGCAGCTTCTCAGATACCAAAGTCTTGCAACTTTAGTCTCACTCAATTTCAACGTCAGTTACTAACGAGTCGCTTGATAATGCACTCGAATTCGAGAAAATTATCGGAAAACACGGAATGATGTCGGCGCGTCAGTAAAAGAAATGAAGTCTGGAAGACATGCCAGGCTGAGTGGGCTCGTACTGCGTTGGATTGAGGAAACTGGCGTGACAGTGTCAGTTGTGTAGAGTTCATCATTTGTAGAGTTCGTCCTTCGGTGTGTAGTTCAACATTTGTATATAGTTGGTCATTTGTGTATAGTCCAATTTTTGGTGTATAGTTCAACATTTGTGTACAGTTGGTCATTTGTGTATAGTCCGATTTTTGGTGTATAGTTCAACATTTGTGTATAGCTCACCGTTTGTATAGGAACCAATATAGTTGAGATTGTATAAGTGAATTTTACCTCCGGTATCCTCGCAAAAGGGTGATGAAAATATAAGTGGATGAAGTAAACTACTCCACCACTGCCTGAACTTATTGCAACATTTCGCCTCTTAACTCAACTTGATAGCCACCCTGTGATGACTAAGCACATAATTAACTGCTTTCACCGTGCCTGTTACAACACAAGTTAGGGTCAGATTAGCACAAAGCAGTCATCACAAAACATGTATCTTCAGTATAATCCATTCAAGTCAAAATCCAGCAGCATGTGGCATGCTATGCAATTAGCAAATGCGGTATGGTTTGTTAATTACACAGGAAGAAGAGTTTGACTATCACAACTACGTAGAATGCATGAGGAAAAGGTGCTAAGGAAGTTATGTAATGGGGTTTGACGAGATTTTCGCCGGACGTGGGTACAGAGCTCAATAAAAAGAACGCATCAAAAAGGAAACATTTCTCGTGAACTTCGCATGTACAGGAATCACTATGGACGAAAGGGGCAGATCAATTGGGAGTGCATTAAGCGAAGGCGGATTGAAGTTTATGTGGCTGTGCTTGATGTTTTAGAGTAGGGCTTAATAAATTACCAAATTAAAAAAATGAGCAAATTAATGAAAGATGGGTGTAGTGGTGTACACAGATGGGAGTGATGGTACACAATGGGAGTGATGGTTCACTTAGATGGGAGTGATGGTTCACATAGATGGGAGTAGTGGTGTACACAGATGGGAGTAATGGTTCACATAGATGGGAGTGTTTCCGAGCGAAACTCTAAAAAGGTGAATTATGAATACAACAATAACACGAACAAGATGAAGAGGAACAGGCGTAAGCATGAATAGATCAGTTGACAGAAGGATAATAATTGAATTGTGGATGTTTTGTGGCGCTCAGCAATGACATATTTGATACGTTTCCGTCGTTTCTGGCGGGACACGTATACTAGTAGATGAGAATACGACGTGACGGTTTTTGGTTAACATAGTTTTTCCACGAATCGTTGACTTCAAAGAACACGATGAGGAAAAGCTTCACATAGCAATTCCATTCACTTTAAGAATGCACTATGGTAAATCCCGTTATTTTGTGAAAGCGTGTAGAGTGACGCATAAATTAACGTGAGGGTATTGTTAGAAACAGGGTAAATGAAGGGGCTGTCATTATAGTTGCCAAAATACAATTTCCAAGCACTTGATAAGCTCCGCGGGTTAAATTAACCACCTTTTGATTTTTGAGCTTCAATTATTTACTACGTTCATTAATCGGTTTGCCAAGCTGTGACAGAAATTTAGGACATATGCACGTACTGAACAGGTACCAGGCTTCATTCAGAGCTGACAAGGTATAGACTTGTTTTAGAGTCGTTCCAGAAGAATGAGACGAAAGTAAGATATCTCGGAATGGCAAAAAGAGGCTATTGCATTTGGTCGTACTAAGGGCCACCCATAGAAGAAATGTTGCTCTGTTACGTGGGTCAACCAACAGTGGAAAAAATCCTGTACATACGACAATTCAAGGCAAAATGCAGTCGGAAGAAAATTCTAACCGGTAGGAACTGTCGCCGCGTGTCCCGAATTGTTGACCGGAATCGCATTGCATCAAGGATGGAATTTCTGCGAAACATTTTCCAGCTGCTTTTGGACACTTGTAGACTCAATGCCATGTGCAATTGCTGCCTTTATTCGTCTTCTTGAAGGACCTCCACCATGTTGTACAGGTAACTATTTTTTTTGTCGTGGGAATTTATTTGTAATTGTATTATTCGGGAATGCTCATTAGAGACAAAAATGAAATGGTATAACGAAGACGAAGGAAGTTTCTTCATTATTTTCTGTAAATCAATGAAGAAGTATTCAAGAGATAGAATAGAAACAGTGAACTGAAACATAATTTTCTCCCACCTAATTAGTGCGGGCGTCGAACAGACAGAGGTACCCGGCTCCCATTATAGTGTAAATTGCAAGACATGCTCCGCGGTTCTGCATAAATGCTGAGCTAGCAACATTCCTGGTCGAATATAAGTTCCGATGAGGATTGGCCTCCAAAATAGCAGAATAATAGTTTACGTTTATCGAGTCCCTTGGAAATGCTCACTGATGCCTAAAGGTCGTCTCCTGGAGTCCGCCTCCTTCACGACACTTGACATTTGCAAGCGAGATGAGTTTCAGAAGTTCATTCTAATTCCCGGATAAAGTTGCATTTATAGAAGTATTTATTGATGGACTCATGTAGAAATGAGCAGCAATTGATCTGATAAATTGAGGATCATGTTCAAAATAAGTATGAAAAATTAATTTATTATCAAGTTTGAAGAGCTCTCGTATTTCAATACCAGGTGCCTATTACGTAGATAAGTCCGAGTATACGTATCCTTATTTGAGAATAATACGTTTCAATCAAAAAGTTTCCCAAAATAATTATATTTTGAAGCCAGTTCAAATTGCTTAGGCCTGTAAATGCAACTCTCACGGAGTAATCTTCCTCGTTATATGAAAGATTTTCTTTCCAAATCGATTGATCAAACAAGAGATCTCCAGAATAAATGCACCCTCCAATTTTGAATATCAATCACTCACCTAATATTAAATCGACTTCAGCTCACATTGCCTCGTTCTTGTTTTTTTACAAAGAAACATCGTGTGCGAACTTTATCATGTTAATTGTTGCAATCTTGATATAATTTGGTGCATGCAAGACTCCTGTAATCGAAGAACTCTCCTGTTTATCTGCTTATGAGGAATTTTTTCGAACATGGTCGTTGCTTTAGGGTAAGATGTTGAATGGCCCCATGACATCGTGATTTAACACCCTGCGATTTCTAGGACACTTGAGCTCTAAAAGTTTCCATCGCTCCACCAAGAAATCTGGAAGATATAAAGGAAAAATTCGACACAGGTTGGCGCTTTTGAAAGACGGCCAACGAATGGTAAGAAATGCATTGCGAAAAATGACTAAAGAGCTCGAGGCTAACTGTGTGAGAGGGGCTTCAAGTGAAGTATGAAGTAGGAACTTCTTTGGAGTAAGCTTGAGGGTATGTAATTTTAATCATTAAAATCCGTGTTTTTAGTATTCCAAGTCATTAGTCATAAGGGAATGATCAATATAGTCCAGAATGGTCTTTCTTTATATAAGTTTGCATGCTTTGCGACTTTAAAATTAAATTGCATTTTCTAATTCTTAAAATCGTTCTAAAAGGCGTTAAAAAATTGTGAAACTGTTACAGATAAATAAATTGCTTTTCACTTTTTAGAAGGCTAAATAAGCTAAATGTTGTTAACCTCTAAGCGTTCAATTGCTTATTTAAAAATGGCGGTGCTTCAAAAGCAGACAATTATTTTCAAATCAGAGATGAGATCACTTACCTCACCTTCAAAGCACGTATTTAAAAATCGTTAACAACTGAAAAACAAGATTCAGGTGCCTATCAAATAAAAAATATTTGAACTGCTTATGAACATGATTAATAAATTTCTCATTCGGGAAATATTTTGAGAAAACATTATACATAATATAAAGGAAAAAGAATATTAGGTCATATCTCAACAAGAATCTTCACCATTGCAATCCGTAAGTCAGTGTCATTTTCCTTCCAATACATAATAACAATGCTATGCTGAGGGGAGGCTTATTAAATTTATTCCTGTTCCAGCCTAGACGATCTTGAAAACAGATCCAACAACATGTTTGTTTCACGTAGCTAAACAAACTACACACATTTTTAACTCCAGCAAAGCATTACTGTATCTGACTACTCGTCTCACTCAATTGTAGTACATGAATATTTATACTCAAACTGGCGAAATGTTAGTCTGGAAAGGAAGGATAGAATTTTATTTAGCCAATGAACCTGAAGAATTTCCATCAAATCGATGGACGCGTTGCCTTTAGGTGAAATAAATTTTTACTTAAGTTTCATTTCGTGCCATCCCGCTAATCATTTCTTTTCTTGCATTTCAGGTAAGTACAGCAGAGTGACCGCTGCTCTTCCAGCTCCTCGCTGAAGGCGCAGCTGATAAGGGTAATCTAAATTGCACTTAATTTGTGTCAGTCAGCCGTGCCACCAACTCGCCAAATATGCCGCAATAACTTCCTCAAGAATTTTTCAAGAAGTGATGAGTTGCTTTAAAGTAGACAGGATGATGTTGATGTTTAACACCAAGGAACAGATGGACGCATTGACGCATTCTTGACAGAGAAATGTAAAGAGCAACATTTCAGGACATTCTAGGGAAGCAATGCTCCGTGTGGCCCGCTTATACATCAGTTATGTACCTACGAGCGAATGCGAATCATTGTCCCACAGATTTGGAGTCATTACTTCTTGGAGTAATACTCACATTTTTTCAGTTTAATACTTGTCTAGTAAGAGAACTGAGGTAATGATAGTACAAGCTAGTAAAAAAACTGAAGTAATGATAATCCTAGTCTAATACAAAACTGAGGTAAAGATAATACTAGTCTAGTAAAAAACTGAGGTAATGATAATCCTAGTCTAATACAAAACTGAGGCAATGATAAAACTAGTTTAGTAAAAAATTGAGGTAATGATAATACTAGTCTAATAAAAAACTGAGGTAATGATAATACTAGTCTAGTAAATAACAGAGGTTATGATAATACTAGTCTAATAAAAAATTGAGGTTGTGAAAATATTTGTCTCGTAAGAAAACGAATGTTATGATAGGAGTGAGGAAACTGAGGTAAGGATAATTTTCAGGTAACGCAATAAATCTTCGTCATCTTTGTCTTCTATTACTGTAACATAAATACGCACAGAGGACCTAAACAACACTAGTTGAGCCCTGAACTTTTTAGCAGCCTTCAAATTATTTCACAATGGGAAGCTTTGTCATTCCAAGTGAAAACGAAGCTGCGACTGAGGTGTCCCATTATGATTCGAAAAGTGAAGCTTAATTAATCGGGTTTTGAAATCTCATTGCGATCCTCACAACTTCCCGAGCAACTAAATTATCTCGTGACGCAACCTCAGCCTGCCGATCTTCCAGTGAGCGGAAAATTTGAAATAATGTTTCGGTGCCATGCTAGCGGATTTCGAAAACCTGGCATTTTGAGAAAGGTCGCGGGCCTCATCACGGGTTGCCATTTCACTTCAAAAATTCGTGAACTTCTCGGCATTGCGTAAGCTTAAGCCATGAATGTCATGGCGGGCCTACGGCATGCTAAATGTATTCATCGTGCAGAATCCTACGATTATGCTCATATTTCCACGCTCGCTTGATGTGCACAGTGGAAAGAGGAGAAGTTGAGTTTTTTCCCAAGATTTAAGATTTTTGCAGGGGGTGGGTCATATTCATAGGTTATTCGTTTCTGGTAATTTTGAAGGTCAACAACTTTTCCTATATATTGATGATGTGAAAAGTACAGTTTTAGATATCTCAATCCTCAATATTAGTTCAACTAATTTTGCCCAGGTCTAAAAATCATCCAACACTGAACTGAGAAACTCAATATTCTCAAAAACAATATCAACGCAATCGTTCCTTGAAAAAAGGCTCAGTATTCTCACGGGTTATCTCTTGTAATTCGCGCACCTTGGCTCCAACATCAAACTTCGTCCATCCAGCCCAGGGCGGCACAACCGCTCATGACGAATTGGCGCGCCGTCTCGAGAGAGAGACACGCGTCTTCCAGCTGCTACGACGAACCTTGGTGCTTTCCTCTATCTAACGGTCGATCCAACTTTTTGAGGTGGGCCTGAGCATCGACAGAGCAATAAATCTTAGTTAGGAAAAGTTTCATCCCAGATGTGAAGGTGGACAAGAAGCACGGACGCTATTGGACCCGGCCAATGTAGGAGGCTGTCGGCAGTCTCCTGAGCTCCGCTAACTGATCGAACCCGGCGCATCTGTTGCGAATGTGAGAATTTATTGAACGTCTCCAAGGTCTTCCTCAAGCACTTGCGTTCAAATTCACGCTTCCTCCCGCTTCAAATTCAATTGGTCACGCTTCAATTGACATGTTCAGCTGGCTCTCGAAATGTGCACTGCGATCGAGACCTCGAAAGTCAGTCAGACCTTCAAGAAAATTCGGTTGTACAGTTTCGCGCGATGCTAAACCTATGCAAAAACCGTACAGCGACAGTCAAAAATGAGTCGTACCACCGTCGATCGATGAGTTAGTGTGAATTAAATATTGTGTAATATGTGCTCAACATTAATGCCGAACAACATTAACGTATTTATCCGTTACTTAGTTTTAAAGTACTCATTTTTTGGCAAATATCAAAAAATTACTTCATGATCAAATATGGTTCAGTAATACTTTTTGGTGATACCTTTTTTAAAGAAAATAAATTATACCGTTCCATTGTTGGGTCATTCTAATTCTTGTTCATGCAAAAGGGGCTGCCATCTATTTCGAACGTACATTAATTTTAGCAGATTTAAATATAAGTGCGAACCTTGTCATTGCTTGCAAGAAATCGTATGAAACAACAACCGATTTTGTAAATCAGAATTATCTGATGTATTAGATGTGCACGGTAGGCCTCTGAACACAGGAGCAACGTCTAATCTAAAAAAAGACCTATTTACGATAAGATAAACTGAACACAGAATTAACGGTCTACTTACGTGGGTAATATCAATCATGACATAAATACATAAATAGCTGAATGAGTGAAAGTTTGTGCCTATAGTTTGCAACCGGAGTACAAGATTCTACAAAAAACATTTACGTACGTATTTCTATCAGCCTATGTAGCTTTCTAAGAGTACGTTAGTCTGGCACTAGATACACCCTTGATATATGCACAGGGGGCAAGAATCAACAATATATCATACAGAGACACGCCATATCCAACATTAATATTCAATTTTTGGGCTCCTCAATTTTATTTAACTTTTTACTAACAGCATCAACTGTAAAAAACTTTCACTTATGTGAAGATTGAGTTATACTTTCACACTCGTAGAGGCCCTCAGCGGGTTAGGTTTACGGGAAAAATTTTCATCTTTTCTGTCCTTGAATTTCTCCTTGGTTTTTATGTCTAATGTCTAGCTGAATGATTCAGCTGCAGGCGTAATGCTCTGTACATTATCACTACCAACTACAGGATAATTTTTCTTCCAGTGGAAACTTGTGTAATTCTTCTATGAAATACGCCTAATTTTTTTGAAATATCAAAATGAACTCAAAGTCACGCTAATGAAATCCATGGGAAGTTTTTAAACCTAAAGAGTTTCTACACGTTGATCTAAAGCCCTTGTTGCAAAGCGTACATTCAAAAATTAACCGGAAAACACAATGGCAATAACACTACAGAAAATGAAACCTTGGGTGAATTGTCTTATCAAATTTGCTGTTTCAGCATTCGTTACTCAATTATACTGAAGATTTTCTAAGCTACCATGAGAAATTCATTCTCTTAGCTTACATTCAGTGCTTGAGCCACCCTGTTAACATTCGTAGAAGGGCAGACGCAAACTTATTGGAATGCAGGACTCAATTTGGGAGAAACGTGAGACCAAACCTATACAGCCCCCACCTCGAAAAATTAACGAAGAGAGCTCGACGGAAAAGTTCATTTGGGTCGTAACAAATTCGGATACTTTTTGTGGGATAGGCGCTTTGTGGGACGCGTATTTGATCGCTGCAGAAAAGACCGTTTTGGCACATTAAGCCGTAATTGGCGACGGCCGGCGAAGCGCGTTCGTTAGGCCCCTAATACAGTCCGCCCATTGAACGGTCCCGGATCTCTTCAGGGCCCGGGGGAGCGTGTGCGCTTTGTAGAGCTCATCGAATGACGTGGGTTCTGCCTGACATATGACCGATTAGTGCCTCTCATTTTGCTTTAAGATATTCCTGGGAGTTCTTTCAAGAACGGCTAGTGTCCCTCGAGGACGCTAACTACGCTTTATTTACAGTACTTTTGATGTGCGGCAAGCCTTCCTCGTCGTTCACTTCCTTAGAATCTTTTGTCTCTCGTTCTTTTGAATTTGTTAAAGCTAATGATGCAGGCCTTATTATTGAGAACCAATCGAACAAATTTTAACCGTAGCTCAATAGTCTATGGCCCTACGTGCTCTCCCAGCCCTACGTGCTGTCCCAGCCCTACGTGCTCTTCCAGCCTTACGTGCAACACCAGCCCTGCGTGCACTCTCATCCTTGCATACACCCTCAGCCCTGCGTGCTCTCCCAGTCTTACGTGCACCACAGAACCTACGTGTAACCCCAGGCATGTGCATCATCACTGCCGGATTTGATTGAAATAAGAGAGCCATTTCACAAGTGATGTGTTTTTTGACCTTAACGTGCCCTACAATTATCTAAATCAAACAGTCACTTTTCTGTCCAGGACGCGAGTGCAATTTGTATTGTTTTTTACCCATTCAGATGACTTATAACAGCGCATAAGTTCCAAACTCAAAACGGTTGCAGTGCAACTCAGTCAATTCCAAGCAACAGTTATTACGGAGCAAACAAACAATTTATGTGAGTTCATCATTAGTTCTTGGCCATCGGTGCTTCATCGATTCCAAGGAATAATTTTTATCCCAACCACGTACATTTTACTCACTTTTGTCTTCGCTTTCCTGACCACAAATGATGATACTAAATATTTACGCGTGTCGACAGATTTGGCATTGATTATTTTTGGTAGCTATCCTACATGTCCCTTAGAGTAACTGCTTCATCGCACGTTCTCTTGTTCAGCCGTCGACCTCACTCAGCCTGTTCAGTTTTCAGTATATTCACGAGGAGAATATGTTAAATTCCGCCTCATTGCGCTTCATCTTTTTTCATACTCCTGTACAGCAGTACTGTGAATAGTTGGTTCCTGGATTTTCATGCGATAAAGTTTCAATTTTTAACCACTGTGCAGTCTCCCTTTGAGAGCCATCATCTTCAGGTCTGTAGTGAACTTCAGAGTGCTTATCACTGCTTGAATGTTTCTGAAGAGGCTATAAATGAATTCGAAATCTAAATTATTTTCCTTACATTTTACGCATAAATATTGGAATGAGCTCTAAAAACACACCAAAACGCGTTTAGAAAAAGCACCACACCTCGCGATTTCAATTTTTCGTCAAATAAAACAAAAATGTTAATTTACTGTATAAGTACATCATTTCTGTTTCAAGCAGAGGCCTAGACACGTCAATCAAAAGAGAGGCCCCAAAATTACGGCCAATATTTCATACTCGTGCACATCTCATTCGAACTTGGATAATGACCTCAGGCGGAAGGAGACCGTAAATCAACCCCCATCACGACTGCAGCACGAAAGTTGCGCCGGTCACGAGCCTCTCTCACCGACCACAGATCATTCGAGTTTTGCTGACGCCGAAGAACCGCAGCCAACTCGCGGATGCTACAAGTAGTCCAATGATCGTAACCTCCCCTGAATTTTGTCAGCGATTATTCCGCGCACGTTTTCGATGATTTAACGTCAGCAGCTACAGAAACCCAATAAGATTTTTTTGCCTCTTTAAAGTTAGCTTATTCTTTTCCTCGTGGTTATTTATAAAAAGTTCTGAAAGTGATTATTAATTGCCAAATCTAGGGTTGATTTTGTTCTCTATTGCGAGAAACAGCTTTTCATATTCATGGATAACCAACGGTTCAGAAAACAGAGTATCGGACACACATCTTAACCTTAATTCAGCGTGAAGGTTCCGTAGGGATATTTACTGTTCTCGTTCTTTCCCGTCTATAAAATCGTGCTCAATTTGAAATTAAGTTCATACAATAATATTCATCAGCATGCCATGCCCTGTAAAGTAACCTTGACGATTCCTCGAAATGAGAATGGGATCCACTATACGTAGCGGAAACAGGGGAGACGGCGATTTCAAAACTCTGATCAGATGCGGAAAACTCCACTGAGACTGTAAGGTAGACGGTCACAAAAGGCTGCAGAACTGCCACTTCTGCTTTGTAACTCAGTTCAACTGCGTTTCATATTTCGCATATTATGATCATTACTCCGGATGTTATAATTGCTTTCCGTACGTCATGATTAATATTCCGTACGTTATTATTATGCCCTATATAATATTTTTTTCTGAATGTTATGATTATTTTTCCGTGTGTTATGATTATTATTCCATATTTGATGGTCATGACCATAACATGAGAAATAACTATTGTTATTTCATATGTTATGATTGTAATTCGGTATGTTGTGATTATTATATCGTGTCTTCCTATTTATCTGGTCATTTCGATATGGAAAAATCCCGTATTAGGGGTTTATGCAAGAAATCCTGTTATGGCTTCTGAATCATAAGAAGAAAAAACAGAAAGAAAGAATGTTTATTCCGAAATCAGTCGCATACAAAGCATATAACATTCGGGTTTTCATTCACTAAAATTACAGCCTTTAAATACGGGTGGAAGTCGCATTGAAAGTTCGAATCGTGATTCATAATTCTATGCTAAGAATGAAAAGTGAAACATTAACTCAAAACAATTGTGTGATCTTTGTGTGCATACATCTTAAGATAAAACTTACAGTGTAAAGAAAGCGTATTGGAACTTAAATTCTCATAATAAGATAGACAGCATATAAGATAGACAGCATATAAAATAGACCGC